>NW_022259992.1:190111-205589 GCF_009602425.1 Actinia tenebrosa
TTTTTTTTTTTTTTTTTTTTTTTTTTGTCGTTCTGTTTAACTTCTTGTCTGTATTTGTTTTATATGTATATTGCTTTATTAGTTTGTCTACTTGCCTTCCTTATTCTATGGTTCTAGCAAGCTCTTTGGAGCCGTTCTTAGGGTCGTCACACAACGTTTTGGCTGCAAAGGAGGTTATCCTTGTTCTTGTTTTGTTTAAAAGTCCATTAGCCATGTCTAATTATTAAATCATATTAAAATATACCCTTATTTTGATTCCATACTTTCAAAGGACCCCTCGAAAGAGGTTGTCAGAAGCTCGTCAACTTCCCGTTCTGTGAGGGCATGGGCTACACATACACCATACCAACCCCAGAAGCACAACTGAAGACTTACCGATTCTTCTACGATAAAAACATGACTGATGGTGACAAAACGAAGCCAGCTAACAATTCAATACTCCAAAGAGTTATCTGGCGAATCAACAACACTCCTAAATGTGGAAAGAACATCAAAAAACTGTTCTGTGCTGACGTTGTGCCACCATGCTTTCCCCCAGAAGAGAAATCTTACTACACAGTGTGTCAGCCCGTTTGCAAGGCGATCGGAGAACAATGTCCTGAAGTGCTCGAAGGCAGAGGTTCCATTTACTACAAAACATGTGAGAGGATGGCCCCAGGGAATAGTTCTCATGGATATTGCAGGCATACAAAGCTGCCGCCAATCATTGATTGGGCAGATTATTTTAAAGGTGAGTAGAAGTTGCAACTGCTATTTTTATGGCTTGGATAGGATGTAATCATCATAGCCCAATCTTTCTTTTTCTTCTGCAGAAAACAGGGACCCCCTTCCCCATGGTAGGAAAATGTCACAGCTGCCTGACCTTTTATCTTGTATTTTATTTCCTGGAAAATAATCCTACCCCCTCCCCCTCACCTTAAAAAATAAAATGCTCTCTTCCCCCAGCAGAGCTGCCCAACCCAACCCACCTGTTACCTGGTGTTTTACTTCCTGAAAAATAAATCCAAAAAAATAAAATGCTCTCATATCCCCCCAACAGAGCTACCTAGTAACCCAACCCAAGCTTCCCTAGTCTGGAACAATAATTAATATTCATACTAATAAAATACTGCTTTTAAATTCCAGATCCGCCCACCCCTACTACTCCAAAGGGACTCAGTACAACCACCATTGTCATTATAGCAGTAGTAGTACCAGTGATAGTGATAGCCGTCATAACCACTGTAGTAATTATGTATATGAAAAGAAAGAAGAGTGATCTATTTAACTACCAAAGACACGAGTAAACTGTGCTTAACATTCACTTACATGCCAGGGGTGTAGCCAGGGGGTAAGAGGGCCTGGTTCCCCCATCCTCACGCTGTAGAAACCAAAACATCTATGTAGCATTAGCATGATAAGTTTGACTTACCAATGTTCTGAAAACAGGTTTTGCCCCCCCCCCCCCGAAGGCAAAATTGTCGCTATGCCCGCGCATGTATCTGTCAAAGTCTTGTCATTCAAGCTGTAAGGTATGGATCTTTTGGAGTGCAACAGGGAGGGGTGGTCTAATTTTGGGGGTACCAATGGGTATTCAGAGTTTTCATTAAATTTCAAAATAATACAAGAATATTGAAGCCAAGTAAGGAATTTCATTCAGTTTTTAGTTATTGGAGCTTTCTCCGAACTCTGACTCTTAACGAAAACTTTGGGTATCCATGAAGATGTAAGGAACCTACAAGACTTGCAAACACATTTGGAGTATTAACCATTAAATCTTTAAGGAATTAATATATTGAACAAATACCATTCATTTATGAAGATTTTAATTGATCCATTTCATTGATGCCTTCCTGTTGTTTTTTCATCATTAAGAAATGCTTTATATTTTATTGCTAAACATTTTTAAATAACTTTTTGTACTTGCAAGTGATTTGATTACGATTGAAAAATAAAAAAATGCTTTATTACTGGTAGGTGTATTAAAATGTATAACCAAAATAAGGGGGGAGGGGGGGCCTACTGCCCCTCGAGCCTACCCCTCTATACACCCATGTTTGATATGAATTAATAAAGTACTTATCATCATTACACTGACCCTATGATCAAAGCATTCACCAAACTTCCTTCAGGTATTTGTGTCAAAGTATCAGACCTTGGTGGAAGCTCCAGAAGAGCATTAGCAGTCCGTAGACTCAGTAAACGGCTGCTGCATTGACTTCCTGTTGTCGTGGCAACAGCCACAGGATCATCTGGTTGCCATGACAACTTAACTCTTTGATATTCAGGCCTTGGATCCAGAGCAATGGCATTTGCCAGCTTGAAGTAAAGAACAGAAAATTTTAAGGTTGTTTATGGAAAAATAATTTATTCTGATTTTCACTTTAAAAACATTTAAGTGGTTGATTCAAATAAAAGAAATACGAGCCCACTGACCTTGACTTTGATTCGAGTCAAATCAGGTGACGGATGACCAGACATCTTGTGCAGGGCAGGCAGAACAAAAAGGTAGAAAGTAACTAAAGCTGATACTGGGTTACCTGTGGCGAAGTACAATCATGCAATCATTAAGACCTTTGACTAAAGCAGAGAGGGAAAGTTAAGGAATCTGAGATAGGACTGCCATTTACATGGTCATTTATGCCACAGAGAAAGTCTAGCTATTTGCAAATATTTTTAGGGCAAAGGCAGCATTCATCTCCCGCATGACAGTCTGATGCACAACCAACTGAGCTAACAAGGTTTGTCTATGAAGGTTGATGCAAATATGACAAAGTTACCTGGGAGAGCAAAAATTAACTTCTTTTTTGAATGAGAAGGAACTGTGCTAAAGGTGGTTGGCTTCCTGGATTGAAAATACAAAACCAAGAATTAATGATACCTTTCAACTCACATGTTGATTCGGAATACCGGAGAACAGCACATCAAACAAACTCAACTCTTATATGTGGCTCAGTGAGGACTTGACCCTGCGACCCAAGGCATTAATCACACAGTAGTGAGGTTCATTATTTCTTACCCTGGTTTCATGAAAACTCTACCAAAGTGAATAGTAGCCCCAAGTTTGTCTTCAAGAACTGGCTTGAGAAGGTCCTATGCAGCACATACAGCATATCAGAAGAAACAGGTTAATAGTATGTAGTGGCTTTTGAATATGAACGAGTGAAAAAAATCAATCAAAAGGTCCAATTAAAAAAATGATTAATTTTGCATTTTTTTTCAACTTTATTTTTCCAATTTCACTCTTATCTAAATTGGACTCCCTGTGGTATRATKAAAGACCTGTACCTTTTCACCCATAGACACACCCCCAGATGATATGACAACATCTGCTTCAGACAAACCCTTGGTAAGAGTAGCTTCAAGACTTTCAGGACTGGTAAAAAAAACAGAAATCAAGTTGTCAATGTATATGATGTCCATCCCACCTGACCATGACAGGTTTTTCATGCCAAGAAAAACCTGTCATGGTCATGCCTTAAGATGTCTCCAAATTCCTCTCTTCAGGCATATGCATCCTTTGATAATTTTTTCTCCACAATCTTCAAAAGGATGCTAACACATGACGAAAGGAATGCAGACTAAAAGGCCATATGTTGGTGTGGGTGGAGTCATAGATGCTTTAAGGCATGACAGTGACTTTTGTTTCTGGCATTTTTCCTGGTATGGCACACCAGGTCCTAAAGAAAATTTTGAGATTACTAGTTAACAAATTATTTTCTCTCTAAAGCACCTGTATATTCTTTAACACACACAATACTTCATTCCCCAGGGGTATCTGTGTAAGTTTGCAGTTAAACATATAATATTTTGGTACTTACTTATCTCGAGCTATTCCCAGGTCAATAACATCAAACCCTTCTTTCTTCACAGCTGCTGTTAGTGTTGTCTTGTTGCTGTCCCTGATTTGACCAGCCTTTGGGCTTCCTGTGGGTTGGACAATCTTAAAGCAACAAAAAACATTGTGATTGGATAAGACTGTTATGTTAAACCAGAAAAAAAACCCACCTTATGCATAATAACACTAAATCAATCAAGGAATAAAGGGTGGTGTAGCGCGGTTTTTATAAAGAGGGTGAAGATGTATAAACCACAAAGTGAAACAAAAAAGCACTTGCATCTCACCACTATATTCTCAGGTTCGATTCCTAAACTCAGCATCAAGTGAGTAGACTCTGTTGGGTCGACTCCATTCGATTCAAGAGTTTTTTTCTGGGTTCTCCAGTTTTAATCCCTCAACAAGCTTAATTATAGTCATACTGCAGTATTTTGGAGTTTGTTTCTGAAGTAGAAGGGTGTAACAACCCTTTCTGTGCATTTGAATGTCTACACCCATCCTGCTGCATGTAACTGGTAGAAAATCTCGGCATAGCAAAGGTGCTACATGAGGGTAACCTCTGTGTACTCACTCGTGTAAGAACCATCTTTCTACTTACCTCATTACCAGTTGAAAGGATAGCAACCTTGGGCTTCTTGAAAACAGATACCTACAAAAAACAGTAGACTGATTTAGTCTGGATGGGTGTAATGTTTTCTTGTTTCAAAAGTTACACACACATGCTGATGTATCTTATGCCAGCCAACTTGTAGTCACATACTGACCTGGGTAACACCAACTGTGGCCAACAAACCAAGCTCAGCAGGACCCAGGACATCTCCTTTGCTTAGAACCAGCTCTCCAGATGAAATGTCAAACCCAATGGGCCTTTAACAAAATGAATCCAAGAAATATATTAACTTATTGTATATATTGTGTAAATGAAGAATGACATGTGGTCTGAAATGGGAAAATATAATGGTCAATCTGCCACATGCACTGCTTATTACCTTATATCCTGTCCAACTTTGGGAGTTGACAAGATCTTCACCTTGACTTCAGTTTTTCCCTATCAAAGTATAGAGTGACTTACAGTTTCATATTGACATCACACAATCAACCTTACTCTTATCTATTACATACAGCTTAGATAGGATGAGCGCTCTGGTTGGCATAGAACTGTGGTTTATTAATGAACAGAGCATGGTTGCTGGGTTACTGGCACCATCCATGCATGCACAGCAAACTTTGCAGAAAACAGAAAGAAAACAGCAGCAAAAACTACCACAGATAATTAATTTTTTCTTTCTATATTCATAATAAGACAATTTAAAAGGTTTTTTCAGTCCTCCCTTCAGTAATAAAGCACTTAGTAGTGACCAATAGCACTCAAGAAGTGACACACTTCTTTCATGCTTACATCTTGCTTACTTCATTACTGAACTTAGCACAGAAAAAGCTGTTTAAATTGCTAAATCAATGAGTGCCGAGTCTCACCTCATCAGCACTTTCCACAAGTTCTGTATCTTCAACCTGAACCACTGCATCTGAACCAGGTGGTACAGGAGCACCAGTAGTTATGCGCATCACATGACCTGATGTCACTTCTGAGGAGGTCTATGACAAATAATATACACCTGTTATAATAGTGTCATATAATATTTTAGGTGAAAGTTTAGACGTACAATTTCACCTGCTGTCACAGGACCAACAACTTTGCGAACTCCTGGTCCATCTGAAGCTATAAATGAAAGAATTAAGTCCTGTTATTTCCCTACACCTATTTTTGTAATTATATATTCAGAAAATTATATATACGCTCAATTGAAGAATCGTTGTCAGGTTCAGAAACATAGAACATAAAAGCTGAGACCGAAATGGCACATGGGAAATGACATGATTATATTATAATTTATTCATTTGTACCATCAATGCAGTCGGTTTAGAATGCCAAATGTGTATTAAAAATAGTGGATGATGCCACGGGTTGCCAGTCACAGCATGCATCTAATTAACGTACTTCCCATGTGCCATTTCGGTCTCAGCTTCTATGTTCTATGTTTCTGAACCCGACAACAATTCTTCAATTAAGTGTATTTAGAGACTGCACCATGTTTATTCCCATGGGAATTAAAACCTTTGTAAAACATAATTCAGCAGTTTTATTGTATTAGTCACAACTGACAATGGTAGAAGACACTGCCGAATCTTGTTTTACCAATTGAAGAGTTTAACGCTTTTCTTAAAAATTGCTATTAGTTTGCTCTTAACAAGACCATCGGGTTATATTGTACCTAAGACTGCATAGCCGTCTTTGATAGAAGCAGGGAACGGAGGAAATGGAGCTGCTGAACAAACATCCTCTGCCAGAACACAATCTAATCCATCTAGAACAACAAAATATCAGTCATAAGATGATGCAATGCAAGTACATAAAACACAACATTTTTAGAGTGGGAGGGTCTACAGTACATGTACATGGAGGATATACCTTACTACCTTCCTTAATATAGGACTATTTCAAGCAGTTTTTCTTTCTTCGATCAGTCCCATAAAGAAAATGCTAAAGAATTGCCAACAGACAAAATATTGGCCATCAAGGTCTTGAGGACCACAGGAAGCCCACACAGAGGATTCAGTATGCTAATTAAGCTGGTACAGGAAAACAAAATGATATATCGAAAATACCTTGTACATCAATCAAGTGTGTGCCAAGATGATTGGCTTGCTCCATCACGGCACTGATTGCTTTGTCCATTGGCATCAGCGGGTATGGAGAATGACGATCTCTTTCAGCCACTTTGCTTAAATCTAAGGATAAATTATCAAATATTTTGAATTGTTTCTAAGTGAAAATAGGAAAGTTTATCTGGGGTGCCTGTAATACCTTCACTTAGGTAGAAAATAATAATAATAATAATAATAAAATAATAATAATAATAATGGGATTAACAGTGGATTCCACAGAGTGGCTCTTCTTCCAATGGATTCCAATTGGAATTTAGAAGTTGATTTTCATTGAGGGAGGAAGGCCAGAGAACCCGGAAAACCCTTGAAGCACAGGAGAGAACTAACAAACAACTCTACTCGCATACAACACTGAGCTCAGTGGGAATCGAACCCATGTCGCATTGGTGAGAGGCGAGCACTCTCACCGCTACGCCACCTGTGAAAAAGAAAAAGCAGCAGGTGTTTTGGTGGAGGGGACAGAGGGATGATTTGTTTGCCTAAGTGAAGGGTGGACCCCTCACTCTCCTCACCCTCCTGAGAATAAATTCACCTATTACACCCCTGAGATTCAATAATTGAGTGAATTTCATCTTACCTCGTCCAGCTTTGTGAGGACAAACGTGTACAGGTGCATCCTGTGAGATAAAAGCAATGAAAGTTACTCTAGGAATGAAGGTTTAAATCACTTAAAATGTTCTTTTTGGCTGTTACCTTGCTTGAAGGTGTTTTTGCTACCATAGCGTTATGTGTTGCAGTTGCTTTTGGGGAGCCATTTATAATATCTATAAGTAAAAAAATAGTCTTCATGTTACTATTCTAGAGTCTGTTATTTCTCAATATTAGGGATGGCTCCAGAAAAAAACTTTACTTTTTATGTAGACTTCTTTTTCAAGGAGATAGAGAGGGTTTTAGGTTGTGTTTTAATGCTTTCTACATTACATTTCCTCTATGTATTTTAATGGTTTCATTTTAACCCATATAATAATATAATATTTCTCAAGAAAAAGATTCAAAATATAGTGGTAAGAAATACTGAAATTTTTTGTCTCTAAATTATTTAGAGACAAAAAATTTCAAAAATCATTTTCATCTAGCTTAAATACATGTCTTACCCAAGGCATGAGGAAGGACTGGAAGGGTGAACTGAAAACACTCCTGGAAAAGAAAGAATAAAGCAACATGATGACAATGATGGTGGGGATGATGATTACAATGAGCACTGGTGATGGTGATGATGATGAAGATGGTGTTGAAAATAATGCTGTTGATAATAGTGGTGATGATGATGATGATGACGATGGTGGTGGTGGTGATGATGGTGGTGTTGATGATAATGATGATGGCTAACATCAATGGTGCAAAAATAACCATAAAGGAGAACTGTTACTGTAATCCTTCTTCTGTTATGGTATCAATTGACAATTATAACACAGACATTTACCTGTGAGCCCTTGACGCTGCCTGGTAGATTAATAATCAGAGTTTTATTTCTCATTCCACAAACAGGCCTGAAAAATACATCATTCCCATCACTGATTATTGAAGAGAATTTGACATCTTTATCCAGTAAAGTAATATTATGCATCATGTACAACTGAATGGATGCATTACAATAACCTGCATTGCTACAAACCTTGATAGAACAGCAAGTGGAGTGACTTTAAGGGATTCTGCTATCATGTGCTGTGATAAACCTGGTGATATACGATGTATAACTTGACTTGTTGCCTGATGAAGAAACAACAAATTTTAGGGTTTTGGAGTTTTAAAATTGTCCTTTGAGGGGTAGGGTTGGTTTTCTATCCCATCATTGCCCCTCATATAAGTTCCTTTAATATACCTTGTCCCTTCCTACCTTGTCCTGTCCTCTCCCCTACTCTACCCCAGTCCTTTCCTTTCCTTTCCTGTCTCTTTCCTCTCCCCCTCCCCCTCCTCTTGGAAATTATACCAAGCAAAACATTTCGATGATAATAGACCTATCCTGAATTCGCTTGACTGACCATAAAACAATGGTTTGAAGTCAAGACAGAACTTGATTCTTTTATTCATCAAGTTCAACCTCGACTTGAAACCATTGTTTCGTGGCCAGTCAAGCAAATTCGGGATAGGTCTATTCTCACAAACCTCAGGGGTTACATCACGAGGTGAAAATCCTGTTCCACCTGTCGTAATGATCAGCTGAAGCTTGTCAACATCACTCCATTTGCACAAGACTTTCTGTTGGGTCAATAAGATGTGGAAGATGAATTCATGAGATTGGGTTACCTGTGGTGTTCTTGCTGCTATATATTTTAAGACTAAATTTTTAAAACTGCAATCTTATCGTCAAAAAAACCTCGTTTTTAAGATCGAATATAATTATATATGGAATGTATAAAAATTAAGGCTAACGTCTTTCCCAGATATTGAGTTTTTCTTTTCTTTCTCTAATTAAAATGAACTTCACCTTTATCTCAGGAATGCTATCTTGGACACAGTCGTGCTCTATTTGCTTGACATTTAACCTGCAGAGGATTAATATTAGTTCACGTGAGGATAACAGCAAACAACTCGAGAGAAAACTGCAAGAAAATGAACAAGTAGCTGAGTAGAAGTATTCAAGTTACTCTTTTGCTTCGAGGACTAGTTTGGTCAAGTTCGGCCCACTTCTGTCTTCTGCCTCGCCTTGAAAGCATCTGTCACTCACTAAGTAGGCAAACGACCATTAGTTAGCATGGATAAATGAGTAAATACTTCAAAAGTCGGTGCAAAACCAACGTTACCTGTCAGAATTCCAACAGCTATTCCTTCGTCCGCCATCTTGGATCTGTTGGATGAGATGGACTGGAAACCAAAACCTACCTCTGACTGCATCATTTGACGGGCTCATTTTGAGTGCAGAAAATGACATGACGGGCAAGTAAGTGCATGTGGTATGGTAGTCATGGCAACACAAGAGATATTGGACAAACCTTATGGTTTTATTGGATTACATGTTGGTAAGGTTACAATGACGTAACATTGTTTTGAGCCATTGAGCTTATGCAGGTCAAAATCAGTTGAAATTGCATAGCTCTGATTATAGACCAGATACCAGATACAGATACCCTTGCATGTGAATCATAGGAGCTCATTTTGGAGGACAACAACAAAAGAATTTCAATTTCCTGAAAATTGGAAACCTATTGTTTTGCCCTCCAAATAGCCCACTTGGATGTAGTCCTGAGAAGGACTGTTTGATGGGGCTGACTTTTCGACAACCTGAGTGGTGGTCGTCTTCTTGACTCTGAAACGTCAGCAGCATCAGTCACATCAAACAGTCCTTCTCAGGACTACATCCACCCAGATGATCATAATACAAATATTGTTACTTCGATAAACATTCATTCACCTGGGTTCAGACCGTTCTATACAAAAAGGTGTTAGGACAAAAAAAGCTATCAACAATTTTGTCTAAACATTTTCAGGTGTTGGTAAATACTCCTCTACAAATGAAGCTGATTACAAAGATGCTTGTAGGACAGCATGTTTACAAGTATGAAAAAATTGGTTCATTTTGCAACATTTTTAATTTTGTATCTTCCTTTAATTGATCGAATTCATGATTTTCAGGCAGTGGCTGCTCTTAAAGAAGGTAAATTAGCAGTAGAAGCAGTTGCTGTTGCTCTTTCTGCTCTAGAGGTATTTGCTTCTTGATTATCAACTTGCTTAATTCATAACAAAAACAGCCCCAATCTCCCCTCCCTTATAATCACTCTTTACATTAGTACGCCATAAAATCAGGTAGTGGGCTTCCTGTGGCAAGAAGAAACAGGGTACCCAATCATGACTTTGAACATACGGTGTAGCACTAAAGACTCTCGAGTAGACTTACCACTCTTGAACAGCTTTATTGCTATTATTAATTTGTGTAAATATTTACTTTCATTTGATGTAGGAGGCTCCTTGCACAAATGCAGGTGTCGGCTCCAACCTAAATCTTGAAGGAGAGGTTGAATGTGATGCTAGTATCATGGATGGAAAATCACTGGGGTTTGGTGCAGTTGGTGCAGTGAAGGGTGAGTTAATTGTCAGTTTATTCAAAAGCGATAGCATCAGACTATACCCTGTGAGTGGAATCTCTTTTTACCTTCTTCAATTTCAACAAGGTAATCAGACTATAGTCTGTTGAGAAAAAATAGATTGGCAGCTCCTTTTGGGCCAAATGAGACCTTTGCTTTGGACCACCCCTCCCCTGGCTACCCCTCTTGATCAAATTTATTTAGTTGTTTTTGTATCTGATGTCTCCCCTGCAAGCAGTTCTTAGTGCATTGCATGACAACACTAAGAACGGCTGCAGAGGAGACTAATATCTTATAAGACTGTGTGACATTTTCTCCTTAATTCTCATTCAGGGATTATAAACCCAAGTCAAGTTGCTGCCCATCTTCTGAAAAAAGAACTCCAAGGACCAACAAGTGTTGGTCTCATTCCACCAATGTAAGGAAACAAATTTTTTCAGCCTTGTTGGGATCATACATTCTCATAATCGTTCTCTCATTAATTTTTTTCTCCAACCCCTCTTCTAGATTTCTAGTAGGGGATGGCGCAGTCGGCTGGGCAAGCCAAAATTCAGTTGCAGAAAGTGTGTCAAATGAATCTCTCATAACTGGCAAGTGCTTTGAGATCAGACCGTCAAAAATCTCTTACCAAATAGATATTGTTTCGTGTTTCTGAGAAGAAATTTGTTTTTCAGATAAAAGTCTTGCAGCATTTAACAAAAGTAAGGCCAAACTAGACAGGACTAGACTGAACACAGTTGCACATAATTCTCACAAGAAACGAAGAATCGAAGACTTGTGTGTTTATGTAAGTCTAGAACGAACGTTTTTACTTGAAAAATAATTTTTGAAAAATCTAAGTTTTATTCATCAAAATATTTCACACTATTCTATCAAAGGTATCCTGTAGTGGTGCGTTTAGGGGAAGGGGGTAGTATAATGGGGTAATAAGGGGTTGGGCTTCCAGGGCTCTTTCTCTCCAGTGTGCTTCTCGGTTGTAGGTTTTGTTATCCAAAAGGAATTGGAGCAAGAGATTCTCTGGAATCCAGGTTACAAATATTCTACTCTGTAGGACATTTCCAACCTATTATAGTCATTTCATTGTGGGATTTGTTTTGTAGGAAGATTCATACATGGATACTGTAGGCGCAGTGTGCGTGGATTCGGAAGGGAATCTCTGTGCAGGTGTTTCGAGTGGTGGACTGTTACTTAAGACCCCTGGGAGAGTCGGGCAGGTAATGGCATTATATTAGAAGAGAAAGAAGTGCCGCAAGCCATGCGTAGCCATCATATGTGTTTGTGTTTAAACTTTACTATCTAGTTTTGTGCGCGCATCATCTGTGAAAACGTCACACTTTGCGCTGATTCGCGCCGACATCTTTTTATTTGGACGAGTGCGCAAAACTTACTCTTCTGTGCTTTTTAAGTAAGGTTTTTTTGTCTCGAGTCTGCGCAAATCATATTCCTGTGGTATTGCACAAAGCTATTTTCGGTTTATGAACTGATGCGCACTAATATCACGGGTATTATTGTCCAGGCAGCCGTGTATGGTAGTGGTTGTTGGGCCAGGAACCAAACTGAAGAGAGCGATGTTGGTGTAGCTTGCTGTACGACAGGTAGGAAGGCACATACGCGACAACACATATAAATCACGACCGAACAAATGAATATTCTATTTTCTTTCATGCCCCAGGATGTGGTGAATATTTAATCAAGACTATGCTCGCTAAGGAATGTGCAGAAATGGCTTCAAACAGGTTGGTTCGTAAAGTCAGACAACTGTTTACCATACAGGCTTCTACCGGCATTGCGCCCTTTTGCGATGGTATCATAACTACAGCACTCGACCGTGAATGCCAAATCATATGTTAGAGAATTATTTACAGTGCTACTCAATAACACTAGCGGAATTGTCCCTTTTCTCATTCCGTAAATACCGATGTGTTTTAAGGCTGAAGACTCATCCCTGCAGGCTTAGCCTCGCTCGCTTAAGAGTAAATCATTCGCAAATGTCAACTTTAATGTAAAGAATGTGCAGCTTGAACAATACCAATGTTTTGAAATCCCACGGACTTTTAATGGTATCTGTGAATAGCTGACTTATAAACGAGGCTAAGCCTGTACAAATGAATCTGTAGTCTTCAAAAACAGCGGTAATGCATTGAATGTGAAACTGGTGTATTGACGGCGGGAGAAAGTAGGTTTTGGTTGACGTAAGTGAAGGCGTTTCCATGACATCTTATAGGCATCTGGCCTTGAAAGCTTTGTTTTCCGACAATTTCATGGAAACACTTGTTCGACTTTGACATTTATTTATTTGTTCGTTTACTTTTAGAGATGGATATTCAGCAGTGAAAGATGCTTTACAACAGAAATTTTTTGGTAAGAGGACGAAGGGTCACAAAAATTACTCACTGGTTGCAAGAAAAAGCTAAAGATTTGACAAAACTTGAACAATCTGAGACTGTTGTCTTTTTTTTCTCTGATTTTAGATGCGTCGCATTTACCTTCAAATAAGCAAAAACTAGCTGGGATTTTGCTACTCAGGGCAATGGAATCAAAAAGTCAAGGTAATGATTCATGGATTATCCGTTTACAATCTTGTCTCGTCCCGTTTCGTTTGTCGGTTTGTTTTGCTTTGTTTTGTTTTGTTTAGTTTTTTATTTTTTTTGGCTTGTTTACAATAATAAAATTGCGCACCTTGAAGTTCATTCCCATCCTTCTCCCGATTGGTCTCGTTTTCATTTCCTATCTTTTTATTCTTTGTCTATTCTTTGTAAACCACCACACCAGGTCGCGAGGTCGAGCTTGTTTGGGGTCATAATGCCTCTAGTATGTGCTTGGGGTACATGTCTACTGAGAATCAAAGACCCAAGGTAACAGTACTTGAAGTCACCATATTTCGCATTCGCTACTATCATTCACTGTATTATTGACCTTATCATTTATCAAAATATTATCATTTGCCAAATTAATCAACCTGCTCTAACGAATAAAAGATCATCATCATCGATCTCTTCGCTTCATTACCAATATACTCAATATGAATTTCTTTTGAATCTGTTTGTTTGTCTCAGATTCGAATTTGCCGATCATCTGAATGCGTGGACGTCCAAGAAACCCATCCTGTAATGATTGAAGGAACAGTTGAAAGGCAGGACAAACAAAAGCCAAGCTAAAAATAGGTTTAATGACCGTTAGCTGAGGTGGTTGACAATGGAGAGGCATGATGAATCAGTCTTTCTTGGCAAAAAATGTTTAGGAAAAGTAGATCTACTCGTGCAGCCGAAACTTGTCGCAAAAGCAAGTCTCTCAGCTCAGTAAACGTTTCGCCAATTCCGGATCCTCAAAGAAGCATCGATGATAACACGACACGATTGCTAAAGCAGCACTTGTAAGACCCATTGCAGACCCAAACGTCTCTCGGTAGTCTTTACCCGTCAAATGGGTTGTTACTGTTTGTTTGACCCACTGAAACCAACACCACACCATCCGTACGCTAAAAACCTTTGAAACTTTTTATTAAACTCAAGTCAGTTGAAAGCATTCTTGTCTTGTGAAAATGAAAAGATGTTATCAAATAAATACTCTGATAATACAATGGATATACATTTAAGATGAAATCTTACAAAAATTAGTTTTTTGTATCCCTGTCTTAGTAAATCCTCAATTCCTGCGGTTTTGAAAAACTTTTTTTTCTAAAACGCAAGAAGGCTATTAGTGTATCACTTTTTGCTCGAATAACTAGAAAATGAGCGATGATTTCTGTAAAATCATGCCTTCAGCGCGACAATTTAATGGCTTCCTAATCGGCGTTTATTTTCATTTAGTAAATAGCTTTCCATTAGAATGTCCTCCCCTTAGTTACACCTAAATGGCTTTCCATGGGAATGTCAACCCTCAGTTACACCTAAATGGTTTTCCATGAGAATGTCAACCCTCAGTTACACTTAAATGGCTTTCCATTGGAATGTTCCCTTCGGTTACATTTAAGTGGCTTTCCATGGAATGTCTGCCCTCAGCCTCAGTTACACTTAAATGGCTTTCCATTGGAATGTCCTCCCTCTATAATACTTAAATGGCTTTCCATGGGAATGTCAACCCTCAGTTTCACTTAAATGGTTTTTCTCACTCAACCACATCACATAGTGGAAAAGTCACTAACACCCGTCTTTTTTCCAAATGTCAACGTTCATTCTAAAATACCAATTACTCTAACGAGCAAGTTCTTACTAGTCTTTGAATACGATAGGCGACGTCGCCATATCCACATATGCTGGTGTTTTCTTTGGTCTTCCGCGAGGTTTTCGGACAGGTTTATCTCCTTTTGTCGATTTTGCTTGAGTAACAACAGCAGGTGCGCTAGTTACTTTCCTGGGCGATCTTGGAGAAGATTTTGCTTTTGTTTTCTTTGGAGAACGTCGCTTTGCTAGAGCAGCCCGTTCTTCTTCATCAGAACTGGAGAGAATCGTTTCGATGTCTTTGCTTTTCTTGGTGGATTTTGGCGATGCGCGCGATCGAGGTTTTTTGGCTGGGATTGGTTCTTCGTTGTCTGATATGTCTGATGCTTTTACGACTTTTTGTTTCTTGGTTGCAGTTTTCTATATAAAATTTAAAATTCCTTATCAACCTCTCCATGTACGTGGTAAGGTATATACACCATGCTATAAGATACATTTCAGCAAATGAAGTACATTTATCCTAACGTTTCTCACTTCAACGTGTAGATGCTCATAACCTTCAAATCTTATTGAACCCTGAAACAACCTCTGGGCTGATCTAAGTCAGGAAACAGCTAACTCACAGATCAAACACTGAAACAACCTCTGGGCTGATCTAAGTCAGGAAACAGCTAACTCACAGATCAAACCCTGAAACAACCTCTGGGCTGATCGAAGTCAGGAAACAGCTAACTCACAGATCAAACCCTGAA
>NW_022259992.1:208826-219059 GCF_009602425.1 Actinia tenebrosa
GATGGATGGATGGATGGATGGATATATCGTCCTGTGACTTTAAAGCATCACAAACTAAACACCAAAATACTCACTGTTGTCAGGCTTTGCTACTCTGATAAAATGCAAGTTCAGTGAAGAGTGGGCCATTTGCATGAGGCTCCTGGTTTGAATCAGTGATAAAAAACAACATTCTTTTATAGCAAATACAATACTCCATTTTCAAGTTCTCTTTGCTCAGCCTTAGTCTTGGTTGTGCGTTAAAATATTCAGCCATCTATTCAAAACCTTTGGCATTTTAATCAACTCGTATTGTTCCATAGTATGAATATTTCTTACTATACAATGGACCTTAATAAAAGAAAAGAACACGTATGTATATATTTGTATTGAAGGTAAGACTGAGCAAATGGACAAACTTGATATGGGAGTGTTGTTGAATTTGAGTCAGCTCCTATATATTAATTGTATTGATCCAAATACCTCAACTGAAAACAATAGTTTGAAGCTGTGGTTCCCTGAAGCTCTCTCCTTTTGCACTGGATGGATTTGAGAGAGACATAGCTTCATCTTTCATTTTTTTTCTTATTTTATATACTTTATTTTTATATCGATATCATTATCATCATACTAGTAGAGCAAAGGCATTTAACCCGTGAAATAAAAAATACTAGTCAACATGTAATAGTCAAAAAGACACAAAAGAATACAATGGAATTAGGGTCTACTAAGGTGTATTAGTCTAACATCTATTTTACAGGTTTAATGACTTCACTCTATATATTTATAGATATAATAGATATAAATTTATTTTAATTGTCTTACTGTAAAGTGCATCGAGGCTCTCAGGATGCTCTATATTATTAAATACTCTTTTATTATTAGTAGTAGTAGTAGTAGATGACTTTGCAGTCAATCTCTACTTTTGGAGTTCCTGTGTAAATTATACAAGAAAAGAGCATGTGACCTGAGAAGACATAAAAGAAGGGAGCGAGAGGGAGGAAGATAAGGAAGGGGGAAAGGGAACTCATCCACCCCCTTCTCTCATTCTTCCCTCTTAACCTCTCTTTCTGCTTGTCTCACTTCTTCTTCCACCACAGGACTCCCATAAGATGGCAAAGCATGCAAGTATGGCCCTTGAGTCACTTACAATCTTAATGACATTCTCAGCATCCTCGCTTACTGGTTTACCACAATCTGGACTTGCTGAAACATCAAATTGTATTAAATCAATATCCTAATTAAATTATACTTAGAACCAAGTGAATTTTTGTAAGTCTTACCTAAATACAGTGCACCAAATCCTCCCCATCCAATCAGTTTTCCAAGCTTCCATTGTTTCTTGGTGAGGTCTGTGAGTACCGTCCCAGAAGGTACTTCTACCATGCCTTTAGGACGCCGTGGTTTCATAGAAGCAGCCGACTTGGGTCTTTTGGAATCTGCTTCTCCTTTGGACTTTGCCTGACTAGTCGCTTTGCGCTTTCCTCTTGAACTCATTTGAAAACTCTTTCACTCCACGGATTAAAACTCTTACTCTATGGCTTATGAATAAAAACTAAGGATTTGTAATTCAGTGTCTTGTATACTGATAATTTTATCGATTATTTATAGCCTTTTAGCTTCGTTCTGCTTCCGAAAGTAAAACCAGTAAACGATTGATTTCATTAATGTATTTTCCCGCCATTTCCTATGACCATATTTGGTATAACTTACCATATATGGTAAAATTGCAAGATTCGAGTTCTCTACTAACTGATATTTCTGAGAAAGGAGAAGATCCATCTTGTATTTTTGTCACTTAAAAGCATTTTTCTGGCGATCAAGTAAGTATCTCTTATACACCAGGAATTTTAAGGCTATTTAGAATTATTAACGCTTTATTTCGCTGGTATTTTTCGTCGAAATCGAAGCAAGACCCCTCGTGTTACGTTATTTTTAACAGCCATTCATTTCATTTTCTCTTTTCAAAGTTTAGCATCATCAAGAAATGAGTTCCACATCGCAAAAACACAAGAATTTCGTTAGTGAGCCTATGGGCGAGAAGCCAGTGACAGAGCTAGCAGGGATCGGAGAAGTACTTGGAGGCAAGCTTAAAGACAAGGGCTTTGATTGTGCATATGTAGTACTTGGACAGTTCTTGCTGTTGAAGAAAGATGAAGAGATGTTCAAGGAATGGCTGAAAGATTTGGTGAACGCAAATAAGAAGCAAAGCTCAGATTGTTATACTTGCTTAAAGGAATGGTGTGATGCTTTCCTGTAAAAGTCAAAACAGTGGGAATTTAGTATTATATAGTAGCAAAAAATTAGCTTACGCCAAGCTTATAAAATCTTTGACATTTTTATCTAGTTCACGATTTCAAGTGTAAAAACATCCCTCCTCAAATCTATTGAAGTGGCATCTCTGGGAAAAATAATACTGAATTGCAAAGTGTATTCACATTATGGTTTCAATAAATAAACTGAGTTGTCATGCCATTTCAGTGCTTTAAATTTCTGTGTGTTACTTAATTATCTACTTCCTGTCCTTTATGATTAAAACTTTCACTTTCATTTTATTTGCCCTSTAGAGAGGAAACCACTATGCTGTGAGCAGAGGYTGTTTTTCATYCCCTCCATGGGGCTGCTAGCAGGGAAGGAAACTACCTCAAGCTAGCTAAACAACCAGAACCTGGTTGTACAAAGGGTGCATAGYGCTATCCGACAGATAAATCTTGTTCACTAGTTAAATATTGGGTAACAGCGTCACTTTATCAAAGGATTTAGATGTTGAATAGTGCCATCCACTCTTCATACAACAGGACCAAGGTGTCCATCCACTCCTCCTCTCTACCCCTACACGGTGCATAGATGGACAAAACAAGGGGGCAAACTGGTTTGTAAGCAGCTCAAATGCTGCAGTCTGGATAGGCTTTTGAATATAYAATTTGCTCATAGTAAACCCCTTTGGGCATGGCCAACTAGGATARTTATCACTGATTTCATCTGTCTGGCAAACAGGTCAAAGATTAAGAGAAAAAATTAGCTTGACCAAACAATCGGTACATCGGTGGTTTGATACTCATCAATCAGCTAAACTTCATTTTGTGAATTAAGTTTTTTAATGCTTTTTTCATGTGCTCAATTTTTACACCAGTTGATTCCCCCCCTTCATAAAATCAGCAYGAGTTAAAAGCTGTATGAATGGATATTGAATGTGGTGGAAGTTCGTATCAAATATTTATGCTAAAAAGGTAAAGGTAAAGTACCTATATTTAACGTCGGTAGTTCCTTCAGTTGAAATTCAACTGCTATCAATGGAAGCCGACGGTGCGCACTTTACCCCCTCTCACCATCAATGCTCTGTTTTAAGAGTATTTAAAGCTGAAGCTACACGGATTAGAGAGAAGTCGAAACAGACGTGGAGATCGTAAGGATCGAACCGTGGACCTCAAGCTCTGAAGGTCGCACCAACTGAGCTACGCCTGCTCCTATAAATATATGCTGAATTTGTTCACCTACAAAAGCTTCATTTTTTCAAATTGAAAACCTCTTCAAGATGTGGCTGATCACTTCACTCTATCCATTTATTACTAATTTTATCTATGTGGTTAACAAGTTTATTTTTTATAACGCTGCAATTTTATTACAAATGTTTTAAATAAAGTCACAAGGACAATATAGAAATCATTTACTAAGGATGAGATATAAACATTAGTTGTTGAGATATGACTACATAAGTCATCAAACACTATCAAAAGCTAGCAAAGTGCAAACACAGGTCATTTATATATTGCTGTTATCTCAAGAGTGTTTTATGTACTGTTTAACAAATTAAGCAGGAGTGTTTCATCAGGTTTTAAAATATGAGGTGTAGCAAAGTGGTTTTTGACCTGATAAAACATGATCTGTGGGTTTATTGGACAGCTTCGAAAAACTCAGGAATATCTCACAAACCTTTGGTTGAATTTGGGTTATCAAATATGCCGCAAATATATACTTTAGTATGCACAGCAAGTCCCAAGAGACTCCCACAAGTTGGAAACACTAGTCTACCAGATTTTGTGGGTCATCTGTGATTGTACATTAGACTGACCTTCATAAGGCTCTAAGTCTTCTTCTTCCTCATTAGAATTCTTTATGTAAAGAATATTAATGAAGCATGAGGAATTTATYGGTTTTAAAAGTCCATGCACAAGGCATGTATGTTCCTTTCAATTGAATCAAAGGCTTATGAATTATATTTTCACGAGTTTTTTGAACCTGTATCCAAACACTGAGGTATTGACATGATCTTCTACCCATGTAATTTTGGTWGTCATGAAGTTGAAGCTAAGTTTACAGCAATGCCAGTTACAAGAAATGTATAGTTAGTGGGTTAGGTATCAACAAGGAAGATTTCAAACTAGGCAGAGAATCAAAACTGAAACTCTGACTTTAGGATATATTTCTGTTTTGGAAAGTAATATACTGACACAAAGTCTGGGATTCATTTACACAGATATTTACATTTTAAAAATTTTCAGAGCTTCCTGTACTTGAAATGTTACATTTTCAGTTAAGAAGAATTCACCAGGATGTTTAGATGGAAGGGAAAGTTATGCTACTAACTGTTTCCTAATTTTAAATTTTCCTTTTTGTAACTGCCCTATGTACAAATTGGTTTTGTATCCATCATTTCTGCGAACCAATATCTGAAGAAAAACAAAAATGAAATTCATAAAAATAATGAAAACATCTATAGTAACAGCAAATGAAGGAGGGTTTGAATGGGGTGGCTGTTACCAAAAAAATCAAATCAGGGCTTAAAATAACTGTCATAAGTCACCGGTCATGATGACCAGCTAAATTTGTTTGCTCACACCTTGTTTCTTGCTTAACGTTACTGGTCAAAATGATGGGCAAGGCAAAGATTTGACCGAACAAGTTACAGTTATTCTGGGTGGACATTGTTTGATGTTCAGCCGCTATTATTTTAATTTTTTTTATTTGACATTCTTATTTATTCTTAAAACTCCATGGTGGTATGGGATGAGGGGTGAGTAACAATCCAACCCTCCCTTGATTTAGCCTTTTTGACATTTCGTTCAATTAATCTTTATTGTCAAGCATACTCACCTCGCCAGTGTTTATTCCAGTCACCATTGCACTGYATTAACAAGTTTTAAACGAAAATCAGTCAGTGGTCATTAAATGAGCAAGTAATAATTGAGCATAATAAGTATAATTTATACACACGACCGACCTCTTTAGTTTGGGTAGCATGTTTTCTTATCTAATACCATATGATACTCTCTAAAGTATTATATTTGCTGCTAATAAATCCTTCAATATATATAACTTTGGGCATTTGTTGAGTAAGCCAAAAAACAAAGACTTCCTCTACTCATTCAACAACTCCAAATCTTTCGCCTGCCCTCTGCTGCAGACACCACTTGTTTGTTCAATAAAATMTCATCCTTCTGTCATGTAGACTGRTTCTATAAGTCATAGTTTTCACTCATTTTCGGGTCGTCACTCACGAAAGAGCAAAAACATAGACTTATTTGGAATCTGAGTCTATCTAACATGGAATATCAAAAGACTGTGAGACATTGATTTAACAGATCAAAAACAGTTTTCCTTGTTTGATACTCTGATTTAAAAACTTGGGATGTTGAGAGAACAGGAGAGGAGCGTAGGAAACCACGACCCGTAGCGGTAGCAGAGAGTTTTGATCAGAGTATCAAAAATGGAAAACTGTTTTTTGATCTGTTTCATAAAATAACAAATATGCCAAATATCGTATTATCCTGATGTATTTGTAAAGGATGACGCACGATACCCTCATCAAACGTTTTTTCCACCAATCGTAGCGCACTTACTATCCCAATTATTTCATAATTCATTATTAATGATACCTGTAATTAGTGCCGTCTTTTCCTTCAATAACAATTTGACTTCCTTTGTGGAACCTGATAATACGAAAAACTATTAAATATCTGGAGTTATATAAGAGAAAAATATTTTCAAATGAAACTCACCATTCGCCTTCATAATAAAGTTTTCCATCTTCATATCTTGCACTAAATGGAATCTTTTCAGTATGGTATGAACCTTCAGTAACAAATAAAGCACTTTAGTATATAGTATGTGCCAATATGTAAGATTCATGCTAAAATAACAATATAAATATGGGGAAAAAAATCAAAGACAACATAGAAAGACAATTACCCCGGGATGTCATTTGAGCTTTCCTTCTTGCAAGAGCTCCTTTTGCCTGGAAATGGAAAGGTTGAGGATAACAMTATTAATAATTAAAAATATTGGGGGTATTCCTTTCATTGGGGGGAGTGGAGGGGGATCAGGGAGGGGAATCGGGGAGGGGGAGTGGGGAGGTACAGATACTTTCTGGTTCTGAAAATTGATAATTCAATACCTTTCTTATTGCTGCCCAGTCTTCTAATATATCCATTTCCTTTAACATATATACAATATATGGACCTACRATAATGATATGTACAAGCATTAATGGCTAAGTTTGAATTGCAATTATGTTACCTGAGGGGCATGCTCTCTTACACTATAATTAACTTGCTAGAGTGGTTTTTGCATGRGCAGGAAAACAATAAAGCTTTTAAGTGTGACGTCACTTGTAAGGAAGCAGGACTTCCAAGTCCAAAACAATAAGCAGTTCTATAAAGATTTTCCTTAAATTTTTTCCACGACATGAGCACAAAAACTTTCTTCAAAGTTAAAGTCACAATTTAACAGCTATATAGGATAAATTCATATCTATACTGTAGCCATACCATATCTTACAAWAAATACTGAGGGGGGGAGGCAGGGAATTGGAAGCAATTTTAATATTATGACATGTTGTATAGGTACTGCAAGTCAGTATTGTAAGTTTTGCACTCACATGAAAACTGCTTTATAATGATAATTGCTTTGCCTTTTATCGTGGTTTTATAACAACAGACAATTATCAGTAATATCTGTTACTGTATCATACCTGATATAGTGACTGGTTTGYGGCRCTTTTCTKGAAATAAAACACCATCAGCTGCTTTTCTGTGCTTCTTGTGCATCGATTGTGACTCAAGCCAGACATCTAGACAGAACRAAATACATAAACACAAAACATCAAATTAGAGTACAGATTTACCTATTTCTATACTAAGTTTTTAAGTGTGATGTCATTTGTATGGGAAAAAAATGAATTTAGGGTCCAAAATGAAAAGCAGTTTTAAGAACAATTTTTTATTTTTATTTCTTTATGACTTGTTAGGATTTGTTGTCCAATGTCACGTTACGTTTCTTATACACATATATTATATATTTGCCTATTTTCCTTTCGCTTGTATTTTATTCAGTCCATAGTTAATAATTAGTTAATTAGTTAGTCATCTCCTGTAATTTGAGTCTTTAGCGTCCTTTAGCACATGTTATTAGTCTTCAGCATTTTATCGCCACAATTCATGCCAAATTCAATCAGAAAATACTACGTATTAGAATCCAGGACCAGACGTAAGTTATCTATTCCTACTTATCTATTCCTTTTCTTATACTTTCCATGTTAATTTAGTTTTGTGTAGTTCCAATTAGTAAATTTCAGCCTTATATTATTATAGTTTTCACCGTTTGGTATAATCATCACTATCATGTAATAAAGAATGCATTGTCCTAAACTGGTTGACACTATCGTTTCTGGGCGACGACTGTCTCTGGGAACATTACATCCAAAGTTTTGATTGTTTTAAGTAAAGGTTTTAACCTTTACTTAAAACAATCATTTTGAAAATGATAAATTTAAAAATCATTTTGAGAAGTTAGATAAATAAAAAAAAAAATTTTTAATGAAAAAAATGAAAATTTGAAAATGATAAATTTAAAAATCATTTTGAGAAGTTAGACATGAAAATACCTCACAACTTAAAATGTTTATACAAATAAACCATTTCTGAAACATTTGCAAAGCATCACACCAAAGTTTAAAGTATAAATCTCACCTTTTTTGGAAATTAAAGCATGTTTACCTGCTGATATATCAATATTGTGTTTGTCTTCTTCAAGTTTTCGGATCTTTTCCTCAAAATCTGCTTTCATTCCTTCCATCAGAGCTAATTTCTCACTCTTTAAAAAAATAATGGTCAATAATTTAAAGATCTATTTTATCTGGTTCAAAAAATAAATTTTCATTTTATTTAATTAGCAAGGAGGGCTAAGAATAACAGCACAACAAACAGACAATGTCTGCCTCAACACTAGTCCAGCCACGTGTTGAGTTAGGCTACGTTCATAATGTATGGCAGGGGGCAGGTGAAATTTAGTGGAGATTTCACCTGCCCCCTCTGCCATACATTATATATACATTATGCAGCTTTAGCAGCCAATGAATAGACAATGTCTGGCTCAACACCTTGGTCCAGTCCTCTTGACTATAGTCACATTGTTGATTGAACAGCCAATAAGCATTGTTCATACCTCAAAATGTTGAACTGCTGATTGTTCTTCGGCATCATATTTGTGCTTTACATTCACAAGCTGCATAGAAAACACCAAATCAGTCAGTGGGATAAAGCACTTTATAATCTGTGCATTTACAATCTATAGACCACTTGCACTAATTCCCATGAATCTGGGAAGTCAAAAATTTGACTTTTATTTAGTGGATACTTACTCTACACTGCTTGAGAATATCTGTTAAATAAAAAAGAAAATGATTCAAATTAGTAATTGAAATATATATATAGTTGGCTTGGGCCTCCTGTGGAAAACTTTATACCACAGGAATCCCAAGATAGTAATTGAATAGATCAAGTCAACTGAAGTGGAAAGCCATTTTTATTTTTATTTTTTCTAATGCTTTTATACCAAGAGCATCAACACTACTTACCAGCTACTTCTAGTCTTATCTCACACATTTCTTTCAATTCTGCCAATGGTCCACTTACGTTAGTTTAATTTCTGACACACGCTACTTATGTTTATTCTTTCTACACATAAGACACACACACAGGCCAACGTGGTGTGTCCTAGTCGTCTCGTTACACGTAGGGTTAAGCTTCTGGTGCTAGAAGTTTTGAAATGTGTAGGTCGAATACTGACCTCTACCTTGTGTCTTAACCCCTGATGATAAATACTTGGTAGATCGAACGACTATCCCAGAGCTTTCATAGTTTCATATTGTATTCCCTACCACACCGCCGCAACGCATGAGCTCATGTTTCATAACGTTGCCTTCACTCGAAACCCTTTTATTCTTAACTCAATATACATTGTACGATGTACTTTATCGTTTACTGTATCATTACTACCTATCTACGATACATATCCAAAATATTCTCATATACGTCTCGTACACTCAACTGTTCCAATCACCCACTGCCTTAATATTTATTTATTTTATGCTATTTATTTATATCTTCTTCATCATTTTTCTTTAATCATTTTTCACATACGAACCGCCCCCTCCCCACCACTTCCCCCTTTGCTTGAGTCCGAATACCTGTGTCAAACATAGTGTTTGTCAGGTTTTTAATACCTGATGAATCTATGTTTTTAAATCTCTAGTGTTGATTCTTGGGTGTATTTGAAAATGAAAAGTATAAAATAATGTTACAACTTACTGCTCCTTTAACTCCACGAACTGTCTTTCCAAGTCTGCCATATCATCCAGGCACTCAGCTCTCCGTCTTTCATTTTCAGTCTCATCAACTACAATCAAAACACAAAGAAACCATTAATATCTTCCTCAAAAATGCGTAAAAAAGTAGTAGTTTCGTGAAGCTTTACTCACTCGAGTCAGACGAAGAGTCCTCAGAGGCAGAAGACATGGTGTTGTCTTCTTCATCTTCTTCGCTGCCATTTTCCTCTTCGTTTGGGCTTCTTTCCACCTCTTCGTCCCCACTTTCTTCTCCATCCATTATAGGCATCTCAAAGGCTTGAATTCAAGAAGAATTTCGGTAAAATTTCGAGGTTGTTTCAAAATGATGGAATTACATTTTATTGGAACTGGATCGTGTTATCCTTCTCTTCACAGAGGAGCTAGTTGCACTGTTCTACGACATGAAAATAGCTGTTGGATGTTTGACTGTGGCGAAGGCACCCAAACCAAGCTTATGAAGAGCTCCATCAAACCAGGACGTATCAGTAAAATATTCATCACTCATCTTCATGGTGATCACGTGTTTGGGCTACCGGGGTTCCTGTGTACAACAGGACAAAATTGTCCTGAGAATAAAGCACCAATAGAGGTTTATGGGCCCGTTGGACTTCGTAAATTTATAAGAACAT
>NW_022260003.1:0-10207 GCF_009602425.1 Actinia tenebrosa
AATTATAATCAATATGTAAATTAAACTACTTTATTGAAACTAAATAATTAAAAAGTCGTTTTCTAAAAATTTTAGAGTCATTTATACATTTTAAGTCTTTCTGGAGACCGTTCCAAATTTTAGCTCCGCGGAACGCGAAAGAACGTTGGCCATATATCATTAAGCATTTTCCCTGTTTTAACGGATGGCAAGACTGTGGAGTGACAATCGGAGCATGCTTTGTCACTACAAGTTGAATTAATTTTCCCAAAAAAGTTAATCATTATCTATTTGAAAACTTTAGTCAAGCCCATCCATTATTTTCCTTAAAATGTTGAGACTTCGTTAATGATTTTTTACTATTCCAATTAGAATTGCAATACTAGCCTTTTTGTGATTGAGCAATTATTCAAGGACTCTTTTTTATTTAAAACAACTCTCTTTTATCTAATAACTTGAAATACCACTCGAGAGCTGGAGGACACTACATGATGAATATGGCTCTTTTCATATTCTTTAGCTTTAGGAGTGTTTTAAAAGAAATCTAAGCCTGTTATTTGATTTACATATTACCGTACTGGTCAGAATTCTGGCCGTCGAAGGTTAGAAGACGATCCAACACCGCTTACATCTAGACGGCGAGATGTTTGATTTTTTGAATGAAATATCCGTGCAAATAAGAGGACAGAGAAAGTCCTTGAAAGTGTTAGAGAACGCCCACAACAAGCTTGCAGAGCCGGTTGCCCAAATATCGGGCCACATTGATGAAGTAAACGAGAAGATTCACACCAGCGGTACTAGTGCTCTCATTGGATTTCACCCTAATGAATATGATAATCTTCTTTAATATATCATGATACCATATGCACTTTCTGTTTAAGGAAAAGAACAAGAGACAATGTGCCTGACAAGGATAACACGGTCAGAACAGAGAAATGAATGTCTTACCAAGGAAGTGATGAATGCACTGCGCAAATACTGTAGACATGGTTGTTGTATCCTTTTCTTAACTTTTTATGCAAGTTTTGCAATGACCTTGAAATCTAGTTTCAGTTTGTAAAAATCATTGGGAAACTTTGAAACGGTATAAATAATATAACAAACATTATGTTAGGCTCCTAGCTCATTTATTGTAATTATAATGAAGAGCTCCGAATGTATATATGATATATATTTTGTATGGTACGGGGACGATCGAAAATGAACGCCTGACTTGGAATACTACTACGTACTCAAATGAAATACGCGATAACATTCAAGGTTTGAAGATAGAAAAACCAAGAATACCCTTGCATTTTTAAAATAAACTGTAGTATGCGCATTGCATACCCTTTCCACATACAACGTTCGATACGTTTTCTTGAGTATCCTGTTCGGAAGTAATCGGGGCAGTCAATGTTAATGGAGAGAGGATGCAGCACCAATCCCACTGGCATACATTTATTGGGTTTTGGGAAGTTTACAGAAAAAGGCCTAGGAGAAATGAAAAAATTCTGCTATCACAAAAACCAAGAAGTGGAAGTACAAAAAAGAACAACAATGGCTGCAAAGTACAGGCATCCCAAACAATCAATCAGGACTAATTCAAAAATGCACTATTGTATACAACGTCAATTGAACCCATCAATTTGCCCTATCTTGTTGAAGAAAGATACACAGGCAATTTGGTTATAGATATTTCTGTTGTAAAATTTCTCGAACAAGGGCAAAAAGAGGAAAGCTACAACACAATAGATTTTTTTGATTGGGTGAAGTGTCCAGACAAAGCTTATATCAAGGAGCAGTTGAAAAAGGCAGTTGTACAATCCAAAATCTCCAGCATCACTCAAATTTTACTTCCTGTCCATTTTCAAACCAAAAAGCACTGGGGATTCATTTATGTACATATTGCTGAAAAGAAGGTAATGTCTGATGATTTTGTTGTTGTATTGTATTGACATTTTTATGTAATATATACAGTATGAGTGGTCGTGTTGTATCAGATATACAACCACGAGGCGTAGCCGAATGATTGTATATCTGATACAACACGGACACGAATACTATATATGACTTATCAAACGGTTAGTTCCTAGTTCCCTTCACGGTCGTGATTTCTGTTGTGTTTTCCTCATGAATTATTCATGATTTGATAAGTTAAAATAAAATGATAACTGTTTGATGATGGTTTGATGATGGCATGAAATTGGCAATTCCTCCTGGTGATTTTCAGTCATTTTGTAATGGTATGGATATCCTTATGCAGAATCGGTAATCCTCCCCTCACATGCATAACATTTGTTGATCACGTGTTTAGCACGTGCGTTGAAATTTCCAGTGCGTAGTTTTTTCACAGTTGTAAAACGAGAGAGAGAGAGAGAGAGAGTTGTGTAGATCACTCAATTAAGTACAAGAAGAACAACATGAACCCGAATCAAGCATTATACTTCGCTCTCGTGGCAATACTATTTCAAACTATCAATATGCAGCAGCAGCAAATGTTTGCCTTTTTTATGTTGCATTTTTTCTGATTCAACTTGAATCCAGCAGAACCAAGTCTTTCAAACACTTGTGAAAGTGTTTGTAGGTGCTCTTCCTTTGTAGCACCAGCAACAAGAATGTCATCAATGTTGCATATGACATTGTCTATTCCTTGTAGGGTGGCGTCCCTGGTTCTCTGGAAGACTACAGGACCTGAATGAACACCATTTGGAAATCTCTTAAGGATTCTTCAACAGCAAGGATATCCTTCTGCTTACACATTTTAGCAATGTGACCCTTTTTGTGGCACTTATGGCATGTTTTATCTCTGTTTACATTTGCTCCACTGGTGATCAGTGCCTCCACAACTATAACATTTATAAGGATCATTACTCTTTACCTACCCTGCGAGCAGAGTCTCCTTTTAACTCCTCTACGGGCGAGAGAAGGAAAGGAGACTGCAGAAATCGTGAATTTCCTTTGTAGTGCCGTTATCCAAGAATCTGGATAATGAGATGCATAATTTCAGGTTTCGTACTGGTTTAAACCGGTTTTGATGCGTGAGCCTGCATTAAGGTATTAGGATACGAAAAATGACGAATTGCTCGAAAAAAAAAATTTTTTTTTAAATTTCGTAATTTTAAACTGTTATCTTTCATATGTTTGTGAAACTTCTTGCAATTTTTGATTGGAAAAGCCAAAATTTTGAGAAAATTCGAAATCGTGACTTTATCAAGACCGGAAATGTACCGTCGCTTAATATATGCACATCTGTCATGCTCCTTTGTCATTGTAAAAGGATCCTACATTGCGATCGTCCAGAACACCAGATAATTTGACAAGTGATGACAAAATGGAAGGCTCAAGGTGTTTTGGCCAACACCATCGTGGCTCCCTGCAGCTTCCGGCTCCAAACAAAGAAATGTGTTTTTCTCGAATCTTTTTTGCCGCTAAAACCTCAACTTTAAAAAGCTAAAAGTCCCTTGGATTTCATTCGATTTTTTTAAAATTTGGAGGGTTTATAAAGTAACTCATGATCCAAAAAAGGGTGTCTCCGAATTTTGAAATTTAATTTCTTTCCAAAGTTATGACGCTTTTTACTCTAAACAACACTCCAAAAGCGATCGCTGAACTTTGATCAAAAATAGCGAGAGATAGAAAACAGATATCAAAAATCTGGGACACCCTTTTTGAGCTTATTATCTCCTGAGTATGTTAAGCCATTTTTCGCAAACATAGCTTAAAATGTACGTGGCCGTTAACGTTTTCACTGAGGCATGGTCAAATTTCGCTTCGAGGGCAATAATGTGAACAACAATTAAAAAAATCGTATTTTGAAAATTTCTTCATAAACTATATTTACTCAGCTTTCAGAAAATGTATACTTTGTTCGTGTTATACTATAAAGCCAGCGCGTTATTTAAGTTTGCGCGCATAGTAGTCGTAAACTTATCCTAATACCTTAAAAGATATGGCCGATGACCAAAATTGAGCCCGCATCGTGCAGCAAAATGGCGGAAAGCATGTTAAACAAGTATAATTTCGAAAGCGCTCTAAAGCACGTTTTATTAAGTAAGAATCAATTCGAACCAACTCTCCAACAAAGGAAATCTCTCGAAAGCTTCATGGAAGGCAAAGATACGTTCGTTACGCTTCCCACAGGTCACGGAAAGTCATATATTTTCCAGCTCGTAATTCCGTTGGTGAAACATCTACAAAAAATCGATCCCGCAAACAATAGTCGATACCCTACGAATCCTCTCTTAGTAGTAATAGCTCCACTCCAGGCACTGATAAGCGACCAAATATTCGCTTGTCAAAAGTTAGGGCTACAAGCTGCTTTGCAAGTCCAGAAACGCTTGCTGGTCGTTTGTTGACCATCAAAACTTTCGAGAAGCGCATAGTTGGAGTCGTGGTCGATGAACCGCATTGTGTAGCTAATTGGTAAGCTAATAGTGAATTCTTTATATCATTTAGTATGTGCTAAGCCCAACTTCTTTGGCAAAATATGTATTTATTAGCCAAATATCTGATTGTTGAATACTATACTAGCTAAGTCTGAATCATTTAATAAAACAAAAATCTTACATTTCGATCCATAATATCATTCATTAAGGACTTGCTGTTTTATTTTGCTTTAAAGGGGAACTGCAGGGTCAGGAAAATCACCATTTCGTGTGGCTTATTCACAGGTTGGAAATATTCGAGCCATTGTGAAAGCTCCAATACTGTGCTTGACAGCCACAGCAAGTGCCACAACCAGGAAAAAAATTATAAAAATGCTTCACATGCAGAAAACGCAAGTTGTTTATCTTTCTCCTGACAAAGAAAATATCAAATATGTGGTGGAAATGGCCAACAAAAATGGGTGACCTTCACAAGACCTTTTCTTGGCTTATCAATGACTTGAAAGACAATGGTAGGAACACCAAGAAAACCATTGTCTTCTGTTCTTCCTTCAAAGAATGCGGGGACATCTATGACACCCTTCTCCAATGCTTATCAGAAACACATGTGGAGCATATTGCTATGTATCCCGCAAGAACTCCTCAAAGGATCAAGGACAAAGTCCTAAGTGACATTGTAAAGCATAATGGTCAAATAAGGTTGGTCATTGCTACTAGTGCGCTTGGGATGGGAGTAAATATCCCAGACATCAATAGAGTGTTACATTATGGAATTCCAGAGGATTTCGAGTGTTATGTTCAAGCCGTGGGAAGAGGAGGCAGGGATGGTAGCAGTGTCCTTTCTGTATTGTACTACAGAAATTATCATCTCCGACACTGTGATTCTAAAATGAGGGACTTCATAAAAAATAAGGGACATTGTCGTCGTCTGGACATAGTAAATTTTTTTGGAGTTAAAGCAAAGAAAATGTCTGTCTTACACAATTGTTGTGATATTTTTGCCAAAGAATGTACCTGTGGTTCTTGCCCCCCAGAGCTGTATCAAAGTGTTGAAATTGACTTGTTGAATATGAAACACAACATACTGAGTTGCCAAGTGTCTTCTGAACAGAGAGAAACCTTTATTTCTGTTTTGAATGATATCAAGAATGAACATGTGCGAAAACTTCTGTTCTTGGGTCCAGATTTCTTCAAAATATGCTAGATGATGAAACCATTAAAGAACTTGGCAATAACTTGGAGCAATTATTTACAGTTCAAGATGTGATGGAAAATTTTTCCATCCTAGAAAGGCAAGTTGCCTTAGAAATATTAACTGTTGTCAATGATATTTTTGCAGACATTGACATAGTTAAGGATTTTGATGACCTTACTATTTTGAAATGGGATGATTTCTACTTCCCGGACATCTCTGAAACATGTGACACAAGCGATGACTCTTCCTAGGTTCGTCAATTTATATTTAGAGCAGCGTATACTATTATTTCAAGGCTGTAAATAACTCTGTAAGAGGGCAGGTCATTTTGGCAGTCACATTTGACTTTTCAATGTGAATTTTATTCCATTCAGCATTATTATCTTTTAGTGTAGTTTTGCTCCCAGAAACTGTTTTTTGAAATTTGGTAAATGCTTCATCATCAAATTCCTCAGCATCTCCATCAATATCAACAGGAATACATTCAAGTGAGCTCTTAGATCCAACATTGGATGCACTTGGGACAAGTGAACGCTTTGTTTTTTGTATTCTTTCTCCATCTAAGAAAACATAAAATAATCATTAAACATGGTTCCCACTCACCTCGTAAAACAAAATTCCCTGAATTTTTGACCATTTTCACATTTTTTTAAATGACCAAATGTAAAATTTCCTGACAATTCCCTGACCTTGAAAAAAAAATTGATTTTACTGACTTTTCAAGGTCAGTGGCAACCCTGTTTGTGCAATTATAGTGAAAGGACAAGTGCAAATTTTGTCTCACTTTTTTTCAATAAATTGTGTCATAAATAAATAAAAATCTAAAAAAATTTGATTAAAATGAACTTTAATGTTGTTTTTCTGAATCAATAAATTGGGTGTATAAATAATTTCCTTAATTACCACTTTCAACCACAGTAGCCAGGCGCAACACTTAAACAAAGCCCATAATGTCATCACGGTAGGCATCTTTTGCTGTTTCCAAATCATKGTCTGAGTGAAGTGTGTGAAGAGGCTTCACATTTTTTGGTTGTAACCAGAAGAATCCAGCTCTTAAGCATGCACCAGGTACCTTTTCTCTTACAAGCTTCTTGATGACAGTAAGGTTTTCCTTTGAGTTAACATTATAGATAGTGTGAATTGGTCCATCTGCAGTATTTTTAGTTAGGTTAACTCCAGCATGTACTTCAATTCGTATCTTGTAATTTGGGATTTCTTTATTTGGTGATTCACAATTGCTTTGACCAACCTTGTTCCTTGGTGAGGATCTTGTTTGAACTGCTTCTCCTATAAATTATTAAGAAAAAACCTTTCACATTAAAAATTAMTAAACAGAATTCGTTTCAAGAACCTTTTTATTTAATAATATACCACATGGGAACCCCGGAGACGGTGTAGGCTACAATATAGCCCTCCCACTTTTTTCTTTTGCATACTAGTCTCATATTTTTCCAATCCTAGCCCCCCTCTCCCCAATCCTCTTTTCTCCATACTAGCCAGTAGATTGCCTAATAGCTAGCCTAATAGATTGTTAGCTTGAAAAGGTAATTATCAAGTTTCCTACCTTTCTTGTGCCAGTCACAAGCAAAGCGAAGCAAAGCTGTACTGCGATGACCGTTTTTCTGCATTTGAGGATATTCCTTCAACGCTTGTCTTATACCAGCTTCATTTAAGATGGAAACAAGCGGAAAGTTTCGTTTTGCTTTCATAACATAATATAGTGCATCTATAAGTATTACGGTTTCCTTTTCCTCGTCTTGATCCATTGACAACACGTCGTAAAGTACCTTTTTCATCTCGGATTTTAGGAATTTAATTGATTGAAAGGCCTCTTCATTGAAAAGTGATGCTATGGGCTCTCCATCTGCTTTTCCCTCTCGAGTTTTGAAATGAATAAGAACGTTTCTTTTTGGGCAATCAGATGAGCTTTCGGAATCCATTTTCACCTTTCTGGTCGACCATCGAGCCGTGCCTGGTTACCAAGCCGTCGAGTGATGTCGGTCGAGTGCCGAAGATCGACCGAAACTGAAAATCCCGAGAGTTCGCACTATTTTGAAATCAGGTGTAATCTAGAGCACTTTCGAAATTACACTTATTTTACATATTTATATATATACATATACATATTTAAACTCTATAACAAAACAATGTATAAACTCTATAACAAACACTATTTGCAATTCACTGTTCGGCCTCCACAAAAATTATTGGTTTGCCATATAAATAACTTTTGAAAAAAATATCACCTTGATATATTTACTTCTTTCTCAAAATAACAACTGAACCTTGTTTGTTAATCATGAGAAGAAAATATTCTTTTTTCATTTTTAAACTGAATTAATAAATCAAGTTGATAATTCATTCAAATTCTGGTATGAAATCATTGCAAGGCCTTTTGTGAACACCCATTGTCATTCACTTGGACTAATAAATATCGTAACGGTGAATATTTTGCCTGTGCCATCGATTTCTGTGTTTTTTGATCCACCTCTGCAGGCCTTTAGGTGAAAGATCTGCAAATATTTCCCTACTCAGGTTGGGACACACTAGAAACTTCCTCCCAGGCTGGAATTTGAAAATTTTGGCTTTGTTATGGACTTGTTTCCAGGATACATTGAAAGGTTTGGATTGATCTCTTGTTGCAATGGTATCCAGATCTGGAACTCATTCCAAGGTCTTTCCTTGCTTGCACCTGCATTTCTTCAATGGCTGCTGTGGCTCTTGTTGTATTCATGACACTATCTTCATTTATATTTGGAAAGCCTAGCGCTCTTATTTCTTCCTTTGCTATCTTGTTTAGCTGTTCAACTCTGAGATCTCGTGATATTCTTGTTCCTTGCCCTTCTTTTTTCCCTGCAAATCTGTTCCAAGTAAGTCTGTGGGCCTGGTGAGGAGTAAGGAGACCCTCTAATGAAGCTATAAGACGAAGTCCAGCCAAAGCATATTTGTTATGCCCCTTCAGGCGAAAGATATATGTAAGAAACTTCCATACTCGTATGAGGCGTTCACCATCTCCTTCTTTTACTGAGTCTTCAGCATTTCGAAGCAAAAGCCCTAAGGCAATGTGAAGGCAGCTATAATTGACAATGAAGTCGTCTTTTACATCCTTTTTTTCCTCTTGAGACTTTTCTTCTGAGACAGGAGATCGTGTGGAATCTTCAATGGTGATACCATGAACCTCCTCATGGTTCAATCTGCACTTTGGATATACAAAGAAACATCCATTACTTCTGCAAGACAATCTGGGTTTCTCTTGTGCTGTAGCTGTTTGGGCTTCAATTGAATTCTTTGTCTTGCTCAGGGAGGAAAAACTGTCAGAAACATACTGGTGAAACATTGCATCAATTTGATTATGAAGCCATATTCTCTTTTCCAAACAGCTAGCTTTCTGAAGACCTTTTGGTGGTTTATTTTCAACCAATGTGTCATCAGGACTACTTATACCAAAGTGATGTAGTGTAGCTGATACAATAAATGCATCAGTTTCTATGGACATGAATTCTCTAATTTGATCATAGTGTTCTGACTCAACATCCTTTGAGGCATTGAAATTACCCATTATCACAGCGTTTGATGTGTAAGTTCCCCAGTCGGACTGTGACCCTTCCTTTCTCAGAATGGAAACTACAGCCTGCAATGATATTACAAGAATTATTTAGCACTGAGTACATCCTATTGCTTTTATATTACACCAGTTGGTTTGAAAAAAAAAAAAAAAATGCTGAAGGCAAAAGAACATCAATGGTCTGCTGTCAGGATACTTCCTAATGTGAATTCCCTAAATTAATAAAAAATGGCGTTTCCTATTCTTTTACATCTCTTGTTGAGCAGAAATTACAAAAAAATAAAATTTATTTTTTATATATTCGTAAAATTTATATTTATTATATTGATTTGTTCTTTAATCAGTATCAATAAAGATGCATTATTATCATTATCATTATTATCATTATTATTATTATTACTATATTAGTAATAGTGCAGTCAGTTTGATTGTCTTGACCTGTGGGCGTTTCTATGGCAACACCATGAAATAACTTATATTGAATACCTTATATGCTGTTCTTATTGAATGCCAATCTTCGTTTTTTGGCCACACTATCAATCCTCTCCATCTCGGTCTCATCATCAGCTCTAGCCCTCTGGATGTTTCGAGCACGTTCTTCAGTTAATTGGTCTCCAACAAAGAATAACAAGTCGGCTTGAGTCTTTGATTTTGAGTCTGATTGTATGAATGGAACATATTTCTGTTGTATGGTCTCTAAGATATCCACCATGTCCTCGTTTTTGCTTTCATTCTTGGCCATAACTCCTAGTGGAACCTAAAAAACAAGGTAAAATCATATAAATTTGGAAGTAAAAAAAGAAATTATGTCTCAAAATAATACAACATACTGATGAATGAAATCCTAGTAAATATAGTGCAAATTCTAATTAATTCCATATACATATATACATACTGCGGTTTGCACAAACTTTGACCATTTTGTGCATATATACAAGTATATTGAAAGTATATCAAAAATTATGGGATATCAATCCTGATATTGTTTTCGAGTTGTATTTCACTAGGGCTTTCTGAAAAAAATATCAGGGATGACCTGCCTTAATTTGTGATATACTTTTGATAATCTTGTATATATACACAAGTGGTCCAAGTTTATGC
>NW_022260003.1:10237-23991 GCF_009602425.1 Actinia tenebrosa
ATAAATATTTATATTAATTAAATGATGTTCAGTTTAGAATCTTGACATTTTGTGCAATGTGAAGCGAACTTGTTAAAACAGACTTCTGCACCCAAAGAGCAATGGATTGGGTGTTATAGCCCACAAGTTCTTTGATCGCCTTGCTGACCTTCATCATCATCATCATTATTATTATTACTATTATTATTATTATTATTAATTCCCTATCATTTGATGACAGTTGCATGAATGCTAAAATAATATTACCTCTTCAACTGGTTTTGTCATTATTTCACTATATTGGTATGGGGTATGATATATCACACAATTCTTGAGGAATGAAAGACCCCTGAAGTGCTTGACAATCACATGTGACCATAGGATGACAAAGTCAGTTTTCAGTTTCACCAAGTCCACTGTAGCTGGTAGGAATGATGCAATTGGGACATCAGCCAAGGTTTTTAAGTTCTTGTGAGGGAGTTCATTTCCAGTAACATAGTCTTTAAAGGCTACTAAATTGAAGAAATGCATTGATTTGTTTCCATTCTCTTTACTCATGTGTCGTACTTTAACATCAAGGTCTACATTGTCTCCCACTATCTGATAGGGGAGTGTAGGTTTTATACTTTCCAGCTGGTGTTCAACCGCGTCAATCAAGCTGACATGGGGTTTTGTTGCTGACTCCACCATTCCTTTCAAGCACTGGTGAATAACTTCTTTCTTGGCATCAAGATTGGAACAAATATTTTGCAACAAAGAACTTGATTCTGGTTGATTGCAACACAGATTCAATTCACTGATATTGAGAGTTTCAAAGTCATCTTTGAACTGGGAAGATACCTGTTCCATGCTATCCTGTGACATGTTTTCATTCATAATGGAATATTCCTTGAGGTACTTTTCTACTTCATTCACTGTTGGCATTTCACGCAAGTAAGCAATCTCCTCCAAGCTTTTTTTAATATTTGACAAACATTTTTCTTGTTCTTTTCCTGCCAAACATTTCTCTTTCCAAGAGTAAACCTTTTCATCACAGCAGGCACCCAATTCCTTAGCTTTCAAAGAAAGGGCTTTTTGAGAAACAGTCAATCCATGTTTGTGGAGAATTTCTAAGCCCTAATATAAGCAATGATATCAAAATATTGTTGAAAAATGCAAGTGAATAGTTGACTGGTGAAATATTTCTTGACTCCACTTCATGTAAATCCAATACTGATCATTGTATTATTAGTTATATTTGCTTCATGTAAAATCAATACTGATCATTGTATTATTAGTTATGTTTGCTTTAATGATTTAATGAAATGCAGTATTAATTTACTGGTACATTTGATAACATAATGGAGGATTAGCAAGAAATTTTTTCATCATCTTAAATTCGAGAATAAGAAATTTTTCTACATATATATCTAAACACACCATTGTCCCAGTACCAGCATGCCTTAAAAGAATTCCAAGTCTGTAAGCCAATGCTGACATATCTGGACATCTTGAGTAAAGAATAATTGAAGAAATGGTTGCAACAACATTGTGATCAGCTGCATCCTTTCTGGATCTTCTTGACTTACAAAGGGTAACTAACACAGTGGCAGTGATTGGTGCCATTTCCTTAAATTCTTCATCAAACTTTTTCAAAGTGAACTTGGCCAGTGTATTATGCTGTGTTTTCTTGAGAATACAGCCAGTGGATTTCTTGCATAAGTGTTCACACTCTTTATCCATTGCATCAGTGAATAAGTCCTGAATAATGGTCTTTAGGCCAGGAGTACCAAGTGCCTTACTAAAACCCAACTTGTAGGTCCCAAGTGCCAAATACATAACTATTGTGGAAATGTTGTCTGTCAATATTATCTTTCTACTTCCAGAAGGAAAGTTTATGTTGACCTGTACAATAAAGAAAATTGGAATGCAATGAATTCATATACGTTTTGACAATGAAGAATAATGAACCTGAATTATACTATTCTACATGCGCATATGTGATATTCGAAATTTTAAAATGTCATTGAATATAATCTCACCTTTTTCCGAGATATTGAAATATACGAGTTACTATTCGGTAAGTTTTATTTAATACCGTTATCGTTATCTTTTTTTTTCTTTTATCATTATTTATTACAAAGCACCATTTACTTTTCGGAGTATTTCAGAGTGATCGAAACTTACCTCAACAGTGGTGGTATTTCCCTTCGCTTCATCTGCCACGACGCCGGGGTTGTCAGGAAGCACATTACAACTGTTTTGATCTGCCAATGGTGTAACAGAGAGATCTGATTCTTCATTGGATGTATATGTAAAAAGTTTCCCTTTCAATCGCTTTTGGGGTTGTTCAGGAGTAATTTTGGCGCATCGTTTGATGAAATTCTCAGGAGTTTTTTGCTTGTCACGTTGTGATATCACACCTTTTGATGAAGAGTTGAATTTGGCTCGCAAGGCATGTAGTTCTGTATTAAGAACTAAAGATTTCTTAGCTAGCGTTTCCATCTTTCGACCACAAGGTCGGCATACTCTGCAAGACTGTACGTTTAAATCAACTGGGTATTCGATCAGTTCCTGGAGCTGCTCAAGAAGACGTTTGCATGAAGTGAGATTGAACGTGGCTTTGACGCTTGAAAGGCAAGTTCCACAACTCAAGCAAAAAGAATCTTTTTCGCTCGATAAGTTACTTCGTTTTCCAATCTTAATTGGAGTATATGGAGACTTGAAATCTTTTTTATGCAAAATTTTCGTAGGGGTTTTCACTGAGGTCATGACTCAAAAAAAACATGTTTTGTTTTGAAGCAGCAAGCGCGTTCGGACCGGAACCCGAAAGCATTTATACAACGAGTGAGCTTGGGAACGAGTTAGTTTCTTAGCAACCGCTGCGCATGCTCAAATAACATTATACACGATTTCTGCAGAGTCTCCTTTCCTTCTCTCGCCCGTAGAGGAGTTAAAAGGAGACTCTGCTCGTAGGGTACTCTTTACCTTGAAACTTTGATGAAACTCTTTAGGTGCTGAAGTGGCTTGTTTTCTGCGTCCCCGGAAAGAACCACGAGGCTTGTATACAGCATTTAACAGTCATCGTCGATCCACCTTGTCTCTGAAATAAGGCAGTCTCGCTTTGGGCCATGTCGTCAGAAATTGCGACCTTAGAGCTTCTTGAAATGATCGGTCTTGATCAAGCAATTTTTTTCTTGTGTCTGGGTTTCGCATTCCACTAATAAACTGATCTCTAAGTGATCTCTCAAGTTTGGTTCCAAAATTACAGTCGGAAGCCAGGCGTCGTAATCGAGCACTAAATTCTGATACAGACTAAGTTTCTCCTTGAACACATTGATGAAATTTTTGGCTTGTAGTGCTCACGTAAAATTGTACAGAGTTCGTTGAAAGTCTTGTCCTTTGCCGGCGATGGTGTACACAAGTCTCTCAGTGTATTGTAGGCTTTCCTACCGATGATAGAAATCATAACAGCGACCCTTTTTTTGATCCGCTGCCTTCCTTACAGCTTCAGAAGCATCCCATGCAACTTTTCCAACATCATTGGCAATAAAAAAAACCGCTCTAATCTTTCCAGATAGGATGAGAATAACTCAAACGTCGGGTCAAACTCTCCAATTGAACCAAGGAATCCCGAAGCCATGACGATCGACAAAGTACCAAATAATTCCAGTTAACTTGACTTGAACTCGTAGAAACCTAAACAAATACTTCAATTCCACGATAGCATCCCATCCTCGTCGCCAGAATTGTTGTATCCCTGGGAAAAGGTACTTTAATCTAGGAATAAGGTACTAGAAACTTGAGTTAGACTGCACGTGGTCTTCAACTCTTTATTCTCTCTCTTACAGCGCATGTTCGTAACACAGGAAACCCAATGTATATTTTCTACATATATAACACAAACACAACAAGCTTTCTTGCCCCCAACAAAGAAATCTTGAAATTAAAACATGGTAGACAAACTTCAATAAAAGAGAATGGAGAAATCTCGCACGGAAAAAAGTCATAGAGAACCGAACAGAGAAACAAGAAAACACAGCCAGGAGCTTAGAGAAGAGCTTTGCAAAGAACCATCGTAACAAAGTAGGCTGTCAGAATTTTGTTGGAATCAATAGAAAGAGAAAAGGAAAAGTACCCAATGGTAATATACACGAAGGTAAAATCAAAAGCGTATTTTTAAGTCCAGAGTTAGGCAAAACTTGGACATGAATACTACAGAAAAAGTTTTTATCACGTGATTTTGAGTGAATTTGCACTTGCTTGCTTTTGAAGTGTGTATAATACGAACAATTGAAACACTCACCCCGAATGCAACTCAGAATCGCATAATTCTTCTTCCTCTAAACAGAAAGGCCCTTGTTACATATCCACATATGTATGTCAATTTATGTTGATTAATGTGAATGTAATAATTGAGCATGCGCAATTAAAACAGGTAAACACACGTGCAAGTAGTGATCATTTAAAGATAAAACATCCCTCTTGCCTCGCTATTACTGAATATCACTTAGTTTTCGGTAAATTTTTTAAAAGTTTTTTACACAAATATTTGCCACAGTACAGCTGTGACTGAGAGTTGCTTAATTTGCAAACTTCTATCCAACACATCCACAGTGGGACGCCATTTTGTTTATAAAAACCCTGATGCATTCTGGGTTAAAATCGAATTAAGTTGTGGTGCATTCACTCATGCTTTTTAGTTTTAACTAGATAAAAAACATTATTATTATTATTATTTACAGAAGAGCCACTTTATGAAAATGTAAGTTACGCAATTCCGACCTCCACGACGTAGAAGGTGCAGCTTTCAAGCGTTCGAAAAGCTCCATTCTCGTCAGGGAAAATGTGAGTGTCTGTTGGATCTCTAAGCCAACATGTTTACGTGGAATTAATTCCAAATATTGAATTCATAGCTTAAAGTGTGACGTTTGTCGTAGCTACTGTTTTGTATTGTGCTTTGTATTTTAAATCACAGTTATCCGTGATCGCTACTATTCTTTCACGTGACATACATTCCCGTCTAGGGAGAAATACGGTTCCATGTTCGGAAGTTCAACAACAGCGAAAACTATTGGACCATGGGGGAAGGGTGATAGAGGGCAGATAAGAATACCGGAAGTAAGAATATTTTCGAGTGGTCATCCCTCCCCTACACGTGATATTTTGTCGTTTTGGTTCGTGATTCAGAAAACAGGAACGCGATTTCTGATTCGGGAAACAAATCTAAAATCCAGTATCGTCTCCTTCAAACTTGTATTTTCACCTATGCAATACACCTAGGCAGTGCCTAAAAGTCAGTTTTCTGATTTCTGAAACAGGAATCTAAAATAACTCTTGTACATTTCCTAATTTCTGATTCCAGTAATCAGGTTGGCTGCAAGACATCCTGATTGATTCTTTTATCTCCTCTGTAGAACTCTGCTTGGCCGACGGATGGTCTGTTTATGCAATAAATTCTGGCATCGATAGACCCGATGCATTTCGGAAACTTGGCATTTGGCCTAGAAACGTGCTCCATTTTTGAAGGTTATGCCATTTCACAGGATGACAGTAGCTTAGGAAAGTATTGGTTTGATGTGATATATTTCTTCAGCTACCGTACTTGCACTGATATTAAATATGTCTATAAATTCAACTATCTGAGGCGTTGTTTACATGGCAGTTGTGCTTCGGCAAACGAAGGCATTTCTTTAACTAGGGAGAATTACAAAGTGGCGGTCGATATTCTCGTAGATAGATTTGCCAATCCACAATTACTTATCGCAAGCCACATGGATTCTTTGCTGAAGCTTCCATCGGTAAACGAAGTAAAACAGATTTCAAAGCTTAGAAAACTATACGATAAAATAGAAGTAAATGTGCGAAGCCTCAACTCGCTTGGAATCAAGCCAGAGACCTATGGAAGCTTGCTAGCACCAAAAATCATGAGTAAGATTCCAACAGATTTAAGATTGATCATAAGTCGTGGATTCAGCAAAGAAAAAACATGGAAAATCGATGAATTATTGAATGCAATCAAACTAGAGCTCGCAGCGAGAGAGAGATGCGCGACAATGAAGGTGTCAGATAACCGAGATAACAGCACTGGCGCCGCTCAGTCTCCAAACAAAATTACTAGACCAGAAAGGCAGTTCACAGCATCGGCTTTATTAGTCGAGAAAACCCAAAATAACTACTGCACCTTTTGCAAGAAACAGCATCCGTCAGTCAAATGCGATGTTTACAACGATCCACCTTCGCGCCGAGCGATAGTTCGCCGAAAGGCCAAATGTTTTATATGTCAAAAATCTGGGCACATGGCCAAACACTGCCAGTCTACCCGTGTATATCAAAATTGCGCGGTATAGCACCACACCGCCTTATGCGATAAGGTGAAACCAAAAAATGACGACGCGCGCGAAAGTAATTCTCAAGATCAAGGAAAGACAACAGAAACAAGTCCAGCGTCAGGATAATCGAAATCAACATCCTCACTGAATGTCTGCGTTGTCAAGAAGAGAAAATGTATCTAATGAAGAGTTAAAGAGTGCTATTGAAGATGAACTCTCAGGAAGTGGGTGTTTTGTTGGATATCGCAAGATGTGGGCGAGATTGAAAAAGAAAGGTGTGGTGACCAAGGGAGAAAAAGTGATGTACATGATGAGGGAACTGGACCCTGAGGGAGTAGACAGTAGGAAAAAGAAGAGGCTACGCAGGAGACTGTATCATGCAAAAGGACCAAATTTCATTTGGCATATTGATGGCCATGATAAATTAAAGCCCTATGGATTCAGTATACATGGATGCATCGATGGATTTTCAAGGAGGTTAATTTGGCTTGAAATTGGTCCTACAAATGAAAACCAGGTCATTGCAAAATACTACCTAGATTCTGTAAAACAATTGGGTAGTATACCAAAGGGAATGAGGTCAGATGATGGGACAGAGAATAGTGTAATAGAAGCAATACACACGTGCCTCATGGCATTGCATGATGATGCTATTAATGGAATGGGATCTTTCACTATTGGTAGATCCACATCAAATCAAAGAATTGAGGCATTCTGGTCTCATTTAATAAAGGATGGCCCTGGGTGGTGGATGAACTTTTTCAAAGACCTAACTGACATGGGCTTATATGATTCTTCAGATCCTATTCATATTGATTGTATTAGATTTTGCTTTATGAACATTCTAAGGAAAGAATTGCACCAAGTTGCTGAATTATGGAACCAACGTCTAATTTCTTCCAGTAAATTTGGAAACAGCAGTGGACCAAGAGGGCGACCTGACTGCATGTATTTTCTTCCCCATTTGTACAACACAATTGATTACAAAGTAGACACAGATCCACATGAAGTAGATGAATTTGATAACACAACAATGACTCTTGATGATTACAGTGCAGATTTCAAAGAATTTGCTTCTATTATCATGGATGAATATCGACTAAATGAACCAAACAATGCCAGGGAGGGATTTGATCTCTACATGAAACTAATCAAGGAAGCTGAAAAGGTCCTCTGAATTATTAAATAGTGTTTGCTACAAACAGGCAGAAGAATATGGAATACAGTACATGTAGGTTCAAACAGTTATTAAACATGTCTTATATTGGTTCTGCTAGTACTCCTCCTGCTAGGCTTTCAGCATACTCTTCATCCTGTTCACATCGAATACATGTTAGGCCTGCTTGGTAGGTGCACCAAATTTTTCACAAACAACCCTTGAAGTACTCTGGTCTACCAAGATTTCATTGCCTTTTTCACCAGAGCTTTCATTTGTTGCCAATGTTGTATCACGGCCAATTTCAGTCTCAAACTCATCAGTCCTGTCATTCTCAAAAGCATCTTGTATATTCTCAAAAGCATCTTGTATATTCACAAGCTCATCTTGTATACAGCTCTTAGGTTGAGTGCGTAAGTAGAAGTAAGAAGATGAAGGATACAGGCCATTTGCTTTCAAATATTCATCTACTGTTCCATTTCCAGGTAATTGGAAAACGGGTCTTTCTGTTGTGTCACAAATGGCTACTGACATTTCGTCCAGGTTCCCAGCAAAACTGTTATATTCTTGTGGGAAAAAAAGGCTGGACGCTTTTTTTCCGAGACTTTGTAATGTCAGTGGCTCTGAATCGAGGTTAGCAATGAATCGATGGCCCCCACCATTCTTTTGACGAACAGGAACGAAAGCCTTTTTAAGAGCATCATAGTGAATCCACCTTACTTGAATCCTGTGTTCTTTAGCTGCACGTGGTTGTGATGGGTTCTTACCTCTTCCTGTAATCCTTTGAAGCAAGGTGCTGATACGATTTGCTGTACGTGAAGACCTCGCACTTTCAGCATCGCTACTTTGATTTTGATCTCTAGAACTACCAGACCCTGTTTATAGCCTTAGTTCCTCTTGTACAGCTTGTTTTATGATAGAATCCATGACGAAAATATAACAATACGATGCAAAACGATAACAATATGGCAGACCGAGAGAATGATCGAGAGTGGATTGGGCACTAAGAACGGTCTAAGAGAGCTGGGTTCTAGCTTGAAAATAATGAGGCTCCAAAAATTGTAACTGGACTGTGAAAAACAAAAACAAAAAACTACTAAACTGTGAAAACTATAACTGGACTGTGCAAAATAAGTGAAACTAGACCGTGGAAACTATAACTGGACTGTCCAACATGAAATGAATGTAGTGTTAAAACTATAACTGGACTGTGAAAACAATAACTGGAGTACTTAGTTTCTTCATCGATCTTTGTCTCATCTCGATAGCTTTTCCTCTGTCCTGTTCTTTTTTTTTTATCTCCTTTGTTTTCTGTTTCACACTCTTCAAATTTAGCAACTATCTCCTCTAGGATGTGGTCTTCTTCAGTCATTTCTGGTGATATACCAGTGTCTTTTTCTTCATCAGCTATTTTCTTCTTGTATGTTTTTGCCAGCAATTATATCTATCTCTCACCGACCTTTTTTGCTTGAGTTTCCCAGCAAATGCATTTAAACGCTCTGCGATTTCATCCCAAACTTGTCCCCTCTCTCTTGTTGATGGCTTAAACCGATATGGTTCAGATACAACAATTTCCTGTAAAAGTAATAAGTCATGTTCTGACTTCCACTCCATCTGAAAAAAAAAGTAATTTTAATTCCCTGAAAAACGAAACGAAAAAACTAATAAAGAATGCCAATGAAGTAATTTTAAATCAATAACTATTCGTTCCCAAATTGAAAATGTTATAGAAAAAATTTTTGAATTTTATTTTGCGGAAATCTAAAATTGTGATTTATTTTATGTACACAAAGATACAACATTTCAGTAACAAATATTTCAAAACAAATGTTTAAGGTAAATTTTTTTTCGTAAATACCTATGACCTTTAGTAAATAAAGATACAAATTTTATGGGAATATAGTTAAAATAACCACGAATATTCAGGTAAATATACTCACAACGTCGGATTCAGTGCTTCAACGTTGTCGACCGCGACAGGACGGCAAGATTACGGCAGCGTGAACCGGAAATTGCGTCAAAATCAAAGGTCGCGCGTGTCACACATAACATTTTGCCGTCCTCAACACTCGTCCCGTCCTCTTGCGTAAGGTCTCTAATTAGTCAGTGACAAAGTTCTTTCAACCATAATGGCGGAAGTCGTGAACATCTTAAATAGCAGGCCACTCACGCGCAATAGCGATAGCCCAGACGATGATCTTCCTTTAACACCCAATCATCTTCTTCACCTACGACTAAGTCCCAGTCTGCTTCCAGGTACCTTTAAGAAGGATGATGTGTACGCCAACCGACAGTGTTGACAAGCACAATATCTAAGCAACGTATTCTGGGCGAGATGGACAAAAGAGTACTTACCCACACTGCTGGAACGAAGAAAATGGAATATTCCCAACAGAAATCTGAAAGTTGGAGACTTGGTACTCCTTGCAGATGAGAACTACTCGATAGTAAAATGGTCGCTAGCGCGTGTCGTTGAAGTTATCCCAAGCCGAGACGGATATGTACGGACAGTGAAAGTCAAGACAACTTCAACAGTAGCAACTTGTGCGAAAAGACGCCGACAAAGGGAAATAAAGACAAGTAGTGTTGTCCTGACAAGAACAGTAACCAAGTTATGTCCATTGGAGATGGAGGAATAAAAAGAATATTTGAACATTGATATAAGAATAACTGTTAAAGCGTTATCAACACTCGGTAGAGAGATTGTTAGTAGATGGACTCTGTGAAACTCCATTTAAGGGGCCGGTGTGGCTACCAAGTCATATCCGGATCCGGTGCACGTGATATAAAAGGTCACGTGACATCACGTTCGGGTCTAGTATAAGTGAATATTTGAACTCATGCGAGTCGAGTTTGCAGGACTCAATATTGTTGTTTATTCTCAGTATTTCTTCATATCCATACGGATGGATTCGTACAGTCTGAAAACCGACTACTATATCGTCTACTACAACTAAGATTACTTCTACTGCTGTAGCAGGATAAACCTTTGAGTGAATAAATAGTTGAGTTTAAGACTGTACAAGATTTATTTGGTACACCTAATGTGATTGGAGTCACACTTAGTAATTATTACAATTTTACATCCTAGGCTTAAATAACCAAGAAGGTACTTGATGATGTTGGAGAACTCTCTCAAGTCATGGAGATTGGTAACGACTTTATATCCCAAGCTGTAAGAGACGAATGTGAAAAAGCGGTCCCCAAATCAACACACGTCTTTTTATATAAAGGTCACTTGGATACTAATGAGCATGACTTTATCGGGTATAAAGGTCCATGCACGTGAGGTGTTTGGTGGTTCTAATTGGACCAAGGGCTTATGAATTATTCATAAGTGTTTTAAATGAAAAGTAAAACATTGGTTAGTACTTCTTAATACTGTCTTGAGATAAATATGTCATACTGTGTTTTGAGTATGCTACCCAGACACATATAATGCAAGGAAATCTGCATTAGAATTCATAAAAAGTCAAAATTAGTGATATCATACTAGTCTATTCTATTTACATTTTTAAGTATCTTTACTTCAGTCTTACTTATTAGAGACAATATTACTGTTTCAGTCTTATTTTGCAAATGTATAGAAGCTTTCATTGAGTTCTGAAGTTTCATTTTAACAACTTTTGTATACACCTATTTCAAAAAAACGCTGTCGGTCGGAGATCTGAAATCTAAGACCGAAATGAATTGTGGACTGTGAGCTTTTACAGGGTGTCAAGCAGTAGGGTATCCAAAATAAATAGGAAAATAGGACAATTATAGGAAAACAAGTTAATAAAAAGGAATAAAATAGGATATCCAAACAGTTTCACTGGCAAAGAAAGCTATCTTTTAGAGATTAAACGCACACCGCTTGCGCCATCATTTAAGCCTTGTAAGGCTATAAATTTCAGCTTGTTGAACGTGAGATCATTAAACAACAAAGCCGCCCTAGTCAATGATTATGTTGTGGAAAATAAGATTGATATTTTGACTCTGACTGAGACATGGCTTCTACCTGGAGTTTCTGATAGTATGATCATTAGTGAAGCAACTCCGAGAGGATATGAGTTCAGACATGTACYAAGAGGCAAGTATGCACGTGGTGGTGGCGTTGGCATCATAGTGAAARCAACATTAAAACCAAAATTGATGAAAGTGAAGGTGTTCAAATCATTTGAATACATGGATCTATCATTGAGAACTGTAAACAAAGTGCTACATGTCATCGTAGTCTACCGTCCTCCAMCATCGAAGACTAACAAATTGACTTGTAATGACTTTTTCAGTGAATTTACAACCCTACTGGAACGTCTTACACCTGCTCAGGGTTGTACAGAGTTTTTAATAGCTGGTGACTTTAACTTTCACTTTGACGATAAAAATGACTTGAATGCCAAGAAGTTTCTTCAGATCCTGCACTCATTTGATCTTACTCAGCTGGGTTATCTGTTCACAGAGAGATGTATGCTAAGCAATCTGTATTGGTAAACAACCTTATATCTGATGCAAAGAAGCAATACTACTCTGATCTCATAACATCATGTGGATCTGATCAGCATCAATTATTCAAGATTGTTGATTCTCTCAATAAAGGAAACTCTGAGAAACAATTTCCAACTACCAGCTCAGCAGATACTCTTGSTAATAATTTTGCTGATTTCTTCCAATCCAAGATACATGTAATCAGACAAGGCCTTTCACAACTGAGTACCAAGGTGACTAATCCGTTACCGGATACGTTTCTAGCTCAAAGTAAGAACACTCTGGACGCCTTCACACCTGTGACATGTGAGGAACCTTCATCATTGATAAAGAGGACATCTACCAAGTCATGCAGACTAGACCCACTCCCATCAAATATACTTAAAGAATGTTTCCTGTTTGTACTTCCAGTTATAACAGAGATTGTGAATGTGTCATTAGAAAGTGCTACAGTACAAGATTGCCTGAAGTGTGCGTCTCTTCAGCCTCGTCTCAAAAAAACATCTTTGGACCCACGCGAGTATAATAACTTTCGCCCAGTTTCTAACCTCAAACTTGTCAGTAAAGCAATTGAAAAGGTGGTTGCAATTCAAACTAATCGACATGTATTGGACAATGACTTGGATGATCTTTACCAATCTGCCTATAAAGCACATCACAGTACAGAGACAGCATTGATTAAAGTGCATAATGATATCCTTAAAGCTATTGATAGTCAGAAATGTGTTATTCTTTTGCTATTAGATCTGTCAGCTGCATTCGACACCGTAGATCACCACATCTTGCTGGAACGTCTAAAAACAAGGTTTGGCATCGCTGGAAAAGCACTCAACTGGTTTAAATCCTACCTCTCTGATAGAACATTGACAATCAACGTCCCCAATGGTGAATCAACAGTACGACCTCTTCCCTTTTGGGTCCCACAAGGGAGTGTACTTGGACCTGTACTATTTTCTAAGTACATTTCGCCTCTAGGAGACCTCATTAGGCGTCATGATTTGGAGTATCATCTCTATGCTGATGACACTCAACCGTACATCACCTTTAAAGTCAACTGTGCAGAAGAAATGAATGTGGCAGGATCTAGGATAGAGACGTGTGTACGAGATGTCGATGCATGGATGACTTGGAACAACCTCAAGCTTAATACAGACAAAACAGAATTGTTACCATTGAATGCACGCCATCGTCCTCAACCACCTCTGAAATCGCTGTCAGTATGTGGTGATGTAATCCACACAGCAGCTGAAGTTCGTAACATTGGAGCACTGATGGATTCAACTTTGTGTGTGGACCAACATGTCACGAACATTTGCAAAACATGCTTCTATCACTTAAGGAACATTAGTAGAATAAGAAAATATCTTACTCGCAAGTCTGCAGAAACATTAGTCCATGCACTTATTACATCTAGGTTAGATTTTTGCAATTCTCTCTTATTTGGACTACCAGACTATGCTATTGAACGTTTACAGAAGGTTCAGAATTCAGCTGCTCGTATAGTAACCCTTACTCGCAAGTATGAACATATAAGACCTATTTTATACGATTTACATTGGCTACCAGTCAAACAGAGGATTAAATATAAGATATTACTATTAACATATAAAGCCCTTAATGGACCTTAATGCCCTTAATGGACAGGCTCCAGGATATATATCTGATCTAGTTAATATCTATAAACCTAGACGTACTCTTAGATCGTCATCAAGTAATAATTTAGTCATGACTAGTTATAATTTACGATCTTATGGATATAGAGCATTTTATTATGCTGCCCCTTATTTATGGAATTCTTTGCCTCATGATATCAAGACTGCTGGCTCAGTTTCCAGTTTTAA
>NW_022260003.1:36930-51575 GCF_009602425.1 Actinia tenebrosa
TCTCTGGTAGCATTTGGTACGGCATTACGAACATTCTTACCACATTCGTAACACTGTGCTGACGTGTCGTCTTCTATTTGCATTTTCTTACCACAACACCAGAAACCCTTGGGCTTGGGTATGTTAACTTTGGATCTTAGACAAATTATACAGAAGTCATTGGTGAACTTTTTACATTCATGCATCGTATATCCAACAAAATATCTTAACCTCCATTTACGGTACCCATCAGCAGTAAGGGAATCAGCACGCGGGTAATACCTGACTCGGACGCTGTTACGTGAGCACGGGGAATATCCGTGTAATTCCGAGGGGTGACCGCGAGTCCCCCTTACTGCTGCTAATGACCAGATCAGAGATCAAATAATTTCAACTTGCCGTTCGAACGAGCTTCGACGCAAACTTCTTGAGAAGGGACAGGCCCTCACTCTGAAGGAATTACAAAACACGGCAAGAACATTTGAGGCCGTAAAACGACAGGCAAGGAATATGTGCAACTCTTCAGACCAAGGCCCAAGCCATGTAAATTGGATTGGTAAGAAACCACTCAAAGGAAGGGGAACAGGACAACAACCACCAAGGTCAAAAGAGAAGAAAGAGGGAGAGAAACCGAGTAAAGGTTCGTGCTACAGATGTGGAAGACAAGGACATTTTGCAAAAGATGTTAACTGTCCCGCCAAAAACAAGGTATACAATAAATGTAAGCAAACGGGACATTTTGCAAACTGTTGCAAGACCAAGTCAAAGGAAGGTACTTCCAATCAAGGGGGTAAGGGAGTTCGTCAAGTAAATGAGCAGCCAGATTATCCATTTGCAGTCACTACAGCAGACAAGGAGATACCAAAGATTGACATTGTCATTGGGGGAATTCAACTTGAAGGAGTATTATTGGATTCTGGATCTACATGTAATGTTATTGACAGACAAACATGGGAGAAACTCAAGAGTGAAGGAATTGTTTGCAAGGCAAAGAAGTCTAATAGAAAGCTGTTTTCTTATGGTTCAGAGAAACCCCTCAGTACTGTTGGTGAGTTTGAAGCTGAACTTTGTTACAAGGATAAGACAATAACTGTTTGTTTTGTTGTAGTTAAAGAGTAAGCAATTCCAATTTTGAGTATAGAAACCTGTGAAAAGCTGGAAGTCCTAAAGATTGTTATAAATAGTGTTGATGAGCGGTCTTCTATATTTACTAAGTTCAAGGAGTGCTTTGAGGGAGTTGGAAAACTCAGAGATTTCAAGGCCAAACTCCACATAGATGATAGTGTTAAACCAGTAGCCCAGCGGCAGAGACCAGTACCTTTTGGTGTAAGACTGAAAGTGGAAAAGAAACTCAAGGAACTTGTGGATGCTGATATTATTGAACCAGTTACAGGTCCAACACCATGGGTAAGTCCAGTTGTAGTAGTGCCAAAGAAAGGGGATGACATTAGACTTTGTGTAGACATGAGAAAGGCAAACGAAGCTATTGTAAGGGAACGTCACCCTATACCTTCAGTAGATGAAATTCTATACAACCTAAATGGCAGTAAAGTGTTTAGTAAGCTAGACCTGAAGTGGGGCTTCCATCAAATTGAAATGGACGAGAATTCCAGGGATATCCCCACCTTCGTTACACACAAGGGACTGTACCGCTATAAGAGACTTATGTTCGGTATCAGTTCTGCACCAGAATTATACAATCACATAATTAGACAAGTCCTAGCTGGCTCTGAAGGTGCTGACAACATTTATGATGACATAATTGTRTATGGGAGCTCGGTTGAAGAACATGACAAAAGGCTACGAGAGACACTGAACTGCATCAGGGACAAGGGGCTGACCCTTAACAGAGAAAAGTGCGAGTTCAGGAAGTCAGAACTTACCTTTATGGGGTATTTGCTTTCTGAAAAAGGAATGGGCCCAACAGAGTCCAGGATTGAAGCAATAGTTAATGCACGAGAGCCACAAGATGCTGAAGAAGTACGCAGCTTCCTAGGATTAGTGAACTTTAGTGCTATATTTATCTCAGACCTTGCAACGGCTCAAACACACTAGCATATTTTGATAGAGATGCAGAAGAAACCAAGCTGATCACAGATGCCAGCCCAATAGGATTCGGGGCTGTACTCACCCAAGTTAAGAGTGGAACAGAGCGTGTTGTAGCTTATGCCAGCCGCAGCCTAACAGATGTAGAACAAAGATACTCGCAAACGGAGAAGGAGGCTCTTGGTATTGTTTGGGGCTGTGAGAGATTCCACATGTATCTCTATGGAGTTGAGTTTACACACTTAACAGACCACAAACCCCTGGAGATAATCTACTCAGCTAGGACAACAGCAGCACCAGCGAGGATTGAAAGATGGGTTCTCAGGCTCCAGCCTTATATGTTCACAGTTAGGTATATTCCAGGGAAGCAAAACATTGCTGACACTCTGTCGAGATTGACAAACATTAAGGGACACTGCATTGATAAAGATGCAGAGGAATACATTCGTCACGTTGTTACTATGGAAACACCAGTTGCTATGAGCCTCAAAAAAATCGAGGAAGAGTGTGCATCAGACCCTGAGATGTCACAGTTGAGAAGATGTATACTCAGTCACAGTTGAGAAGATGTATACTCACAGGTGAGTGGGATGACGTCCCCTCTCAATACAAAGCAGTAAGATATGAACTGTCTACCTTAGTTAAGCTTATACTAAGGGGGACGAGGTTAGTAATACCAAAGGATTTGAGAAAGAGAGTCCTCAGTCTTGCACATGAAGGACACCAGGGTGTAGTAAAGACAAAGCAAAGACTCCGTACCAAGGTGTGGTGGGCAGGTATGGACAAGGAGGTTGAGGACAAGTGTAAAGTGTGTCAAGGATGCCAACTAGTTGCTCAACCATCCCCACCAGAACCCTTGAAGTCAACGCCCTTCCCAGACGAACCTTGGCGGGACCTGGCAGCAGACTTGATGGGTCCTCTCCCTGCAGGTGAATATGTTTTTGTCGTTGTTGACTACTTCAGCAGATATTTTGAAGTGGACATATTGAAGTCTACTACAGCAACGAAGATCATCGAAAGCCTAGATAACATTTTCTGTACTCATGGTCTACCGATGACCTTAAGGACAGACAATGGTCCACAATTGGTGTCGGAGCAGTTTACATCATATCTAGCTGAGAATGGGGTAGTCCACAAAACATCAACACCTTTGTGGCCCCAAGCCAACGGTGAGGTAGAGAGACAGAATAGAAGCCTACTTAAAGTACTTAAGATTGCACATGCAGAAGGAAAGAACATGCATTCTGAGCTAAGAATGGCCTACAAGACAACACTTCACAGCAGTACGGGTAGTACACCAGCCAAGCTACTCTTTAATAGGGAAATGAGATCAAAGTTACCAGAGTTAAAAGAAACACTACCAGCCTACAGTGAAGCAAGAGACAAGGACACAGAAAMAWAGCAAAAGAGAGCTGATYATGCTGATACCAGAAGAGGAGCTCAAGAAAGCAACATTGTACCAGGTGACACAGTCTTGTTAAAACAAAGAAAAGAGAACAAACTGTCTACAACTTTTGGAAAGATCCCATATGAAGTTACCAGCAAGAGCGGCAGTGAGGTGGTAGTAACCAATCCTGAAAGAGGAAGTTACAAGAGGAATGTCACAGAGATAAAGAGGTTCTTCAAAGATGGTGATAGTGAAGACCCAGTCCACGTTCAGCCTAGTTTTGGGAGCATCGAGACCCAACAGGAGAACTATGGTACAGGGACTAGTGCGGAGACTGTTTTACAGCCGCAAGGCACTAAACAGGAGGTTCCTAGTACTCCAGCAAGACCCAAGAGAGAGAGAAGATCACCAGAATATTTGAAAGACTACCATTTATATAAGTGACACTTTTCAACTAAAGTCTAGTAGTTCAATCAGACATTTGACATTTTGTTGTTTATTGATATAGTTTAATCTTTTCTAAGGAAGGAGGGATTGTAGTGTCGGGATCCCTGTGTGTATAACGAAGTATTATGGTCTAGATAGAGACACATGGCATGACCGAGTTGTGAGAGAAAGTCAGATAAGCTATGAACAAGAAGCTTTATTAAAAGCCTAGTTACACCGTGTTGGGTATTTAGAACTTTACAATGTACACTTTCACAAATTACCTACATGATAAAGCCTGTCCCTTACTAAAAGCCAACAACATGATTCTTTTGAATTCATTTTCATCCTGCATGTGTGCCACTGGCAATGTGAGAGATCGAGCGCATGCTCCCACGATTGGGAAACATATGGTGTGGTTTGGCATTCTTTCATGGCACTTGTCAAATTTGACTGTTATCAGCTGTTTGTCTCCATCAACAGGTCGATCCTGTTGTCCAGTCCACCAGCCTAAAAACTTGGTGGACTTGCATCTGCTATTTGAGTTTTTTGAACCTCTTCGTCATGCTTTCCTCCTGCCTCATCTTCTGTGTCATTATGATCATAAGCAAGACCTTCAGCACTTACTGTAAGAGTGGTATCTTCAGTGTCCATTATGAAGTCATGAAGGTGGTCAAATAGTTTATGCTCTACTACTCTGTGTGCTGTACCCTCCTCTGAGTAATCAGGACGTAAGAGGGAAACCACATAATTTGCATCCACACTAGATGTATCTATAACAAAGAGTTCTTTACACAAGTCAGCATTCTCTTTGAAGATATCAAGGAAACCATAGTAGTCAAGTCCTCTCTTAAATTATTTTAAGTACACCAACCTGTTTGCAACAATGCTGAGAGTAACTGTACCTATTATATCTTCAACATGTTCTTCATCCAAAGGTCCAGTATAACCATGCTCTTAAATGGTGTCTTGCAGTGCTGCAGCTTGATGATCATTTCTTATGTTGTTGAGGAGCTCCCTCTCATTCTTTGTCAAATGGTCATGGGCAGAAAGGTTAGTCATGTCCACCTCATCATTGACCAACATATTGTATACACACTCTTCAAAGAGGCAGGGTGGTGGTCCACCTTGCACTATACTAACAATAGAAATCTGACCACATGCATCGAAAAATCCATTGTGAGCATAGAGCATAGAGTCAGTTGGTGCACCATTCGGGAACATCTGGCTTCTGATATGATCAATGGTGTGAGTCAGGAATTCTCTTGACAAGGCACCTGTATCATTCCCATCTTCGCCGTCAAAGTGAACTTTCAAGGTACATTCCGAGAGTGTTTCTTAACCCCTCTTTGCCAAATTCGAAGACATCATTGTAGACCTGAGCCCCTTCTCACAACTAAATAGAGCTGCTCTTCTAAATTGACTTTTGTCTCCAAAGCTGTGACAAGGCTTGTAGGGCTATCGAACTTAATTTGCTCTTGATTTGAATGTTTATCAATGACTGAAACTTCTTTTTCTGTGTGACTCCTAGGAGAGTACTGGTCAACAGACACTTCACCTTCCATTACCGTGTCATCTAGTTGAGACTGAAGCTCTCGGGCTAACATTTCATCACTTTTGACTTGAGTTTCTGTCTGCTTACTTTCTTCTTTTTTCTGGACAGTTGTTCTTCCTTCTCCTCCTGGATATCATCAAATATAGGCGGGTCCTCATTTGCAAGAAAATTTTCATACGTACACAGGTAGAGAACAATGCCTTTGTAATCTTTGCCGATTTCCTCTTTATACCTTTTGAAACTGAAAAACTCAGTGGTGCCAGGACGAAATTGGGCTTCCTTGCCACTTTCATATAATAGAGTATAAGTTTGTACTTCTTTATAATGATTACAATGATAGGCTTTGAACTTTGCCTCAGCCTGTTCAAGAACATCAGCATATGGAGCTTTGTTTGAAATTCTAAGCATCTCTCTTTTTCCTCTGACTGGTTTTCGTTTGGATTCTTTTTCACTAAATTCCATCAGCCCAATTGCTATTCCAACTTCCTCTTCTTTTTCACTTTCTGGCACCTTAGTTACATACTTTTTCCACTGTTTTCCCTTTTCCTTACAATACGCAGAAAATGACTTGATAGATATGTTTTTTCCTTTGAAAAAATTCACTTGCACTCAAATTTGCCTTTGAAGATGCATCTGCAAACAAAATTATAATTTTCATTTTAAAAAAGGTTATAATTATGCCAATGTGAAATAAATAAACGAAAATAAAGAAAGAAAGAAAAAATAAAAATAGGGTTTGCCCAAAATAAATTGTTTAGGTAGTATTTAAGAAATTCTATATCATAAATTAAAAATACTTTAAATAAAAACTATTTCAATACCAATGTTGCATGTTTTTCATATCGTAGGCATCAATAACGTATTCATTTTACCTTGATTGTTTTCTGTTTTCTGGATACCTAAGGAAGGATAAGAGAAATAACCATAAATTCATTGTTTTGCCATCATAGCTCAGGGTATTCACCTTGGCCTTTAGAAAGCATGTAATCAACGTAACAAAAATCAGCCAAAAAAAACCACGTTTATGGCAAAGAATAAACAAACGAACCAATAAAACTAAACCAAATGCAAGGACAAAATGTGGTTCCAGCAGCAACACTCTTCAAAAATTTTTTATCTTGACAATTGTAAAAACTCTCCACTCTCTGTTATACCATAGTTAAAAGAGGGGAATGGTTATACCTGTTATGCATTTAGGGCATTCAAAGACTTCATCGTCAGAATATACTCTCAGGCAGCCACTGGTAGACTCGTGTACACCAGGCGAGTGAAGTACTTGACTCTCATACCCACATTTTGGACAAGTTTCTTTGAAATTTTTTCCTGTCCCATATTTTTTTGCCGTAATATCGTCGTGACTATAACAGTAGAAACACCATGAAACTTTAAATATCTTTGTTGACAATGAAAAGAACTGAATTCATTCAAGATTTTATCTTTTAACTAGTCAGCAACTGTATGTATTGCATGAATAATAGTCCATCAAAAATACATTTTAACAAAGGCATTACCCCTAAAATCGTGTGCAAACTGGAACCACATGAAAAGGACGATCAAGCATTAACTTGCCTTCTCCGCAGCTGCTGCAGAATCTATCTTTCGAATTAATACTAGTACCACAACTTGAGCAAAACATGATTTCAGTCAGTTCGAACGTGAAAGGTGAAAGAACGTCCGCCATTTTATAGTCCAAGATGCTTTGCGGTAAATCATGCCCAGGCTCCCGCCGCTAGGCTATTTCTTTTCTCCGTGAGTTTATTCTTTTCTCCGAGAGTTAATTCTTTTCTCCGTGAGTTATTTCTTTTCTCCATGAGTTATTTCTTTTCTCCATGATAGTTATGGGCCACCGTACAAAAGCAATTTGAGTATGTTTTGTCACATACCATAGTTTGGCTGTACTCTTACGCTACGAACTGTCGCCTCTCCATTTTTGAATTTGGGGTAGACAATTGTAATTTTCTCTCACCCATCCTCAGATGTTTTAACCTTACGCTGAAGGTTGTGGTTAAAGTAGGTTGCTGCAATAATGTGCCTGAAAAAATATTTTAAAGTTAGACTGTACAAGTAGGGTGTTTCTGTGTAAAATAATTGTTCTGTGAAGAAAACTGCTTAGTTTGCAATATAATGCGAAAAATTATTTCTTTGATTGGCATATATCTATCCAAACATTTTGTCTTTTCTTGGTTCAACTCGTTAGTCACCAGTCGACATTCTCAAAAACTTGGATGCAAATTCAGTTCTCATAGTCTTGGACTGGGCCATGAAATTCCTCCCGAGAAAGTACCGCGAAAGCCAGGCAGATTGGTTTGGTAAAAGGGGAATTTCATGGCACATAGCGGTTGTGACACGAAAGTTAGAAGGCAAAACAGAAACTCTCACTTTTGTTCACATTTTTCAAAAGTGTTTTCAAGACAGCCCAACGGTTTTGGCAATCGTAGATGATGTGGTTAGACAGCTCAAGACTATCATGCCTACAGCAAAGAAGGTGTACCTAAGACAAGACAATGCTGGGTGCTACCACAGTGCACCTACAATACTGGCACTCCAGCAGATAGCAAACAAGTACAAGATACAACTAAGATTGGATTTTTCATATCCTCAAGGAGGTAAAGGTGCATGCGATCGCAAAGCAGCTTCTCTCAAGAGCCACATAAAAATGTACCTGAATTCAGGAAAAGATGTTGATACAGCCTACCAGATGAAGAATGCTATTGAGTCCCTTGGTGGTGTTCCTGGTGTTAGAGTGATGGTCTGTGATCCTCCTTCTGTTCCTGTGGGTGAGGCAGCAAAATGGGACGGTGTCAGCTTTATCAATATCACTGCCTATAGCAAAGACGGAATACGAACCTGGAGAGAGTACGGTATTGGCCCTGGTAAATTCCTGAAATGGAGCCACTTTAGTTTGCCGAAAAAGTACCCAACACCACAGCTAGAGGTAACTAAGGACACCGAGTCTCCAAATGCTGAATTTGTTGCTATTAGAACCAGAAGCAAACCAAGTAAACCACAAGGTGCAGAAAAGTCATCAAATGAAGACAGACACCCAGACCATTCAGACGAAGAAAGTGATAGTACCACAGAAAACAAATTGTTTTCTTGTCCATATGAGGGTTGCGTAAAGAGCTACCAAAGATATCAATCCCTACAACATCACCTTGACATTGGGAAGTGTTGTATCCTAAACTTAGAAATAATTAGTAAAAACACCAATCTCATACCATGTGCTCAGGCTCTCGTTTTTTGTTTATTCTGCGCATGTTCCACAGGAATCACATATGAATACAACATCCTTCCTTCTAAAAAGAATATTAACATAAACATAATCACAATATCTTCACTGTTTCTGCTGTATATGTAATGTCTTCAACAAAGTAACTTAATGTTCATAATCGTTTCTAGTGTTCATAATCTTAGATAATCTGGTGGTCTTCTGTTTGATCTGGTAGGGTAGTGATGAGCTTTTGGACTTGAGCAGGGTTGAACTGCTGGTACTGTTGTAGTGTTTTCAGCCTTTGACGTATCAATCCTTTCCGGATTCGATCTTGGTGGGGAAGCAACCTCAGATGTCTTTGGCTGAGAATTACCTGTTGGCAGGTTTGTAGCATCAGGTTCTGTAACCGTGTCTTGTTCAATTACTGGCATTGAGTCACTCAACTCAACATCTAGATGCACACTTGTTTGTGGTTGCACTTTACCCTTGAGTATTTGATCTACATGTCTCTTACACAATTGTCTTCCTGCTTGAACATTGTAATTTCTCTTTCCGAGAACTTCAGATATCTTTCCAGGCAGCCATTTGTCTCCAGCACCATAGTTTCTCACCATCACGGTATCTCCTTCTTGAAACTGTCATAAGGGTCTATTTGCAGTTCTTTCTGCAATAGTTAAGCACTTMTCTCTACCACGAAGATCGTAGGTATTTTCTTGAAAATAAAAGATTTTCCTTACAGATTTTGGTGCAAGTGCGTTTAAAGTCTTAAACATCATTATTGCTTTATGCTCCTTTCTTCATCTTTGTAAGCTTTTACAGCCTAAAGAAGTTAAAATATCACTAGATCTGACATCGTAGCTGCTTTTTGTTATTATTCTTGCAGCTCTATTTTGCATTTTTTGCAATCTTTCAGCAGACGTTACTGGTAAATTATCCAATACCACGTCTCAATAATCAAACCAAGGTAAAGCGAGAGCCTCATATATGGTAATAGCTGTAACTGGGACTGGGCCCTCGAAAGGAATCTGACCCTAAGGGCAGAATACTTACCGGGCTATCTGAATCATCAAGCGGATGCTTTATCCAGAGAGATCTCGCTCGACCCAGGGGATTGGAAGCTAGACAGAGCCTGTTTTCAGTCGGACAAACAAACAGCTGCCCAAATCGATCCAGAGGCACAGGGAAGGAATGCGCTCCTACGCAGCTGGGGGGACCTGAGGGGATACGCCTTCCCTCCTTTCATTCTCCTCCCGGCTTGTCTAAAGAAAATAGAGGAGGACGAAGCCAGGATAGTGCTAATAGCTCCAGTTTGGCAGGCGCAACTGTGGTACCCATGCCTGTTCAACCTGGCAGCATACTTTCCTATCCTCTTCCCTCCAGAAATGTCTCAGGTCATAAATCACGAGGGGGAATAGACCCTTTTCGAGTTCCAAATTACCGCTGTGTTTCTTGATTATAGACTCATTTGCACACGGTTAGCCTCGAGTTTGTGCAGAATATTCACGTGTTTCAGTCAAGGTCAACTTTTCTGTTGGCATTGGTGAATATTTAAACACTGATACGAGGCTAACCCTGTGCAAATGAGTCTGTAATGAAGGAACACAGCGGTAATTTGGAACTCGAAACTGGTCTATTACACCCCCTAATTCAGAAGGGAACTCTATTCCTGGCAGGGTGGCTCTTATCAGGAAGCACAATGCCTAGGAATGCCTTTCGGAAGAAGCTTCAAAATTTTTCTGGAATAAGTGGCTTGGCTGGTGTGATAAGTGGAAAATTAATCCCTTTTCACCTTGCATAAATGAAGTGGCCTACTTTCTGGCCAAAGCCCATTCTGATCAAAGACTCCTGATTTCTTACCGGAAGCCCTATAAGCATATTTCTTCTGCGACAGTTGCTAGATGGACGAAGTGTGTCATTTCTAATGCAGGCATCAACACTTTCCTGTTTAAGGCTCACTCAACAAGAGCAGCTTCTACCACTGCTGCGTGGGAGATATTGTTTTTTCCTATGGCAGGAATACGAAGTTTTGCCATTTTCAGTTGGATTGTTAACATTGCTTCAAGGAGAATGCATACAACTGTGGCCAAAGAGTTGAATGCTGATGATAAAGTATTACTCATCCTTATGAAACTGAGACTTGGTTTACAAAATAAAGAACTAGCATACAGGTGAGGCTTACCTACAGCTCTTTTGCTTTGATGGTTTTTATTTCTTGTAAGAAAGCTGGTGACTTTATATCATTTTCCTCCCTTAATAGATTTAACATTAGTGCTGATCAAGTAACTAAAATATTAACACATGGCTTACCCAGAATGGGTGATGCACTGCGATTTCTTATTGTATGGCCAGAAAAACAGACAATCATAAGAAATCTTCCTAAGGCATTTAAAGGAAAGTACAGAAACACAAGGGTCATCATTGAATGTTCTGAAATATTTATTGGGCGACCAACAAATCTGCTAGCTAGAAATATCACGTATTCGAACTACAAACATCACAATACAGTGAAGTTACTTGTAGGAATAACTCCTTCTGGTGCTATTTCGTTTTTGTCTAAGTGTTGGGGAGGGAGAGTGTCTGACAAGGAGCTGACAATTAACTCTGGCTTCCTGGACAAGCCTGAATACAATGACGAGGTTAGGTGACAAAATATTCCTTCAATCAATAAAATGGTTAGTGTAGTGCAATATTGCAATAAAACTGTTGGTCAGTTCATTGTGTTGTCATTAATACACCTTGAGTGCATTTATTAATATGAGCACTTTGAATTTTGAACACCAATAAAGAACTTTAATATTAATAACACAATTCTGCATTAATAGTCTTGATCTGAACAGGGGGACACATCAGAACAGATGTTATCCAATCTAGGAAAATTACAATTGCAAGTGAACCATATATTTTGAAAACAAAAGTAAATTTGCATGCACATGTGTTGACAGCTACCAGAATACTTCAGATTTCTATTCTCTCAGGGGGATGATGGCAGAATTTGATACTTAAGTACTTTACAAAAAGTAAGCAAAGCATTCTTGTAGCTACATAGTCAAATGACACTGTCATACAAATGACCTTTTGTGAGGATATGTATATATATATTAATAATTTATTTAAATTTTATCCACCTTTTCACAAATTGTTGTTCTTTTGTAGGTAGAACGTGCTATTGGTAGAATGAAGAAATATCGTCTCTTGAATATAATATGGGACCTAGATTTAGTTAAAAATGCAAATGACATAATTACAATTGTTGTTGCTCTGGTAAATTTACAACCACCTCTCTTGCAGAAAATACTTGTAAAAGAAAGTGTTCAGAAGTTTAACTTTCTTTTTCCAAAATTCAGTGTCAAATGCCATTCTTTCAACACTCACTCCTTTCTTAGTGTAAATAAGGAAGTCACACCAATTTGCACCAGTTATAGCCATTTGTCCCTGGACTTGTAGATAGTAGTCATGATCTTGTTTTAACTTGATGGATCCATTTGCCTCAAGAGTACTCATAAACTTCTCATTGCATGAGGCTTCAAATGAAGGTTTAACATCCCTTGATAAATTTAATTTCAAGGATTCCCCATGGGTTTGATTCCTTGCAGTCATATAAAACTCTGTCTGGGTAAGAACCAAGATGTGGGTCCTCAGGACTAATGAATAACCCACATTCAAATACTACAACATGCTTCCTTTGGGGCAAACCTTGATAAACTTGAGCAGCAACTGACACATTGTCTTTACCCCAGTTTAATATTCTTTCTGTATAACTACTCGGTTTCTTCGGATAAAGCAAATTTTGTGCCAACAATTTAGGTTTTGCTCTGGGATTTGCCATTTTTTACAAATTAATCCAAAATTTGATGCAGTGATCTTGCTCTTTATAAGTCCAAACTATTTAGGGCAATCAGATTGTTTTTTGGTTTGATTTTCCAAAAGTTGTGACTGTTCATAATCCACTGAAAGAACTTTAACATAATTCAGTTTTTCTGGTGACAAATCAGAGGGAATCTCTCCCCATTTGGTACGCTTTTTCCATTTAATGGGAATGGAGGAGGACCAGGTGGAACAGTGGAGTGGATATTATAATTGTTATTTAAATTTGGGATAAATAAATCATATGCATTATCAGACTGTGACTCACTTTCATGTTCATCAGACTGACTTTGAGCAGTGTCTTTTTCTTCATCATCAAGTTTTGGAAGGGATTTTAAAATACATGCATTTGGGCATATGTTTTTCAATTCTTGTAAAAAACCTCTATAAGCTTCCACATACATGTAGTCTCCATCTGTTGAGGCCAAGGGTTTTCTCTCTACATTGGTTACCTCGTGTCTTGGAGTGGTTTCTTTTTTCTCTTTGCCTGGACGAAAGTTTATTTCATCTACTGGTGCAGTCAAGGAGTTGTTCCCAAATACAGCATTCCATCTACAAGCTTCACTTGTACATGCAGCAGTGGTAAGGCCTATTTTCACCGCAGCTTCTACTTTAAATATAATTGCAGCAGTGTGGCTACATGTTTCACCGAGTCTACAACAATGCAACAAAGAAAAATATATTCAGATGAGACTCATTTAATATGAAATAGTGATTTGATTCATTTTGCAGAATTATCAAAAATAATTACAGCTGACCAATAAACATATAAATCAAGTGAATTGAAAAGAACTTACCCCGCTTTGCAATCACAGTGCGCAGTTACCACTTCTCCACTTTTTGTAGAAATGATCCATGCAAGGTGAGAATGTTGAGACTCTGCTTGTCCTGGTCGTACCTCTGCTTTAAGTATAGTATATCCAGATTGTTTTGGTCCTATTTCATGGCTACTGACAGGGCCAACTTTTCGCGAGATGAAATAATCATAAGCCAGTAAGCTTTTGTAAGACTTCAGCTTTTCTTTAGTGAATGGTCCAGGTGATTCTATCAGATAATTCCTTATATCTCCGAACTCAATATTTGGCCACGAGGTCGGCGCATCGCTCCAGTATTCTTCATCATTCCACACCTCATAAGGATTATCAATTGAGATTTTTTCACCTCCCACATCGATTTTTAGCTTCTCATTGAAACTCTCAAGGTCTTCAGATGACAAAGATTTTAAATAATTGCCTTCTATCCCTCTTGATTTGTTTCAGTTTCGTCCGCCATCTTGGAAACATTTCTTGCCACACAACTAACTCGCGCATGCGCAAAGATATGTAAACAAAGATCGACCTATAGCTTTGGTTTTACATCACACTCTAAAGAGATAAAAATCAAAGTGAAATGAAAAATAAAGGGGAACTGAAAAAGAAAACTTAAACGAAAACAAAAATAAAATTGAATAAGACAACAAAATGAAATAAAAAAGTTTGCGTGTTTGGAAATATGCAAGAAATGAAAATGGGCCAGTAAAAACGTCTTCTTTAACATTTCCCAAATTAAACATCAATGTCACATGCATTTCCAAATACCGATGTGTTATTTGGAAAAAATATATTCTTTGTACGCTCTAAGATATCCTCGTTAGGACTGTCAACACTTAGGGCTACATCACGACTTCCACCACCTCTAGAATTGCGGACAGAGCAGTATTTTTTCTTCTTTTCATCATAATGCAGCCATCCAAGGCTTATTTCTTTTTCTAGTTGACTGTGCCTTTTCATCTGACTTGCCTTTCTTTTTTTTTTTACCTTGTGTTATTATGTCATAAAGCTCTTTTTTCCCTGTTCTTTAAGGCTTCTGAAACATCATTTGGGCTAGCACTTGTATTCAATAACTGTGTATCGCAAAACCTTTTCAAAGCGAAGATATCCCCTCAACCCCTTTGGATTAAAAGCTAAAGACTTCCTCAGAAGCATACTGGACTGCTTCAAAGTCCATCTAAAAAAGAAAAAATCAATTATGACAGCCATGAAACATAAGACTAATTCCATGTTAAGTCTGTCCAACTTCATTCTTTGTTGTGGGGTCTTTCTCTTGCAGGCCTGTCTATAATAATAATATCTATAGTAACTAGTTGGCCTGAGTATCATTCTTGTATCCATCCAAGCTATGAACTTATGGATCTATTA
>NW_022260003.1:67584-80944 GCF_009602425.1 Actinia tenebrosa
GGGGGGGGGGTGGTGTCCAGAGAATTAGGAACCTCTTTTTTCAATTGATCCTTCTCAAAACTATCATTAGTAGATCGATATACATATATTTATATATCAGGGATGTCGGAGCATTATTTTTCTACAAAGCTTTTCGCAGTTGTATCACAGCGTGGGACAATCACAACAAAGCTTAGGCTCCAAACTAGGTGAAAGCCCAGAGATCGAATTAGAATTTAGAAGTAGATTTTTGAGGAGGGGGGAAAACCGGAGAACCCGGAGAAAAACCCTCAAAGCACAGGAGAGAACCAACAAACAACTCTACTATACGACATTGAGATCGACAGGACTTGATCACCGTTGCTTCCTTTTTAACAGAGGGGTTACAATTCAGATTTTATATATTATGTATATAAAATGTGCAAGGAGATGTGTAAGTTTAGCGTAGAAAAGGTGGGGGGCCCCCCGTCTGCAACGTCCCTGTGTATATATGAGGCAGTGTGATAATACAATTAAAGAAACCACACTGTTTCTTGATGGAATTTGTGGCAATCGCTTTGTATTTCCATGTAAACCCCATATTCAAGATCATTTCAGGAGGGGTCCATTCTAATAACATCTTATTGACTTCACCTCATAACTACTAATTCTGCTGGAGTTCTGGGTCTTTAACTTGCACCTTATTCGTCCAGTAGTAAATCCCAATTTGAGAGCATTGCACATTGATGTTGCTTGAACAAAGAAATCAAATGGGAAATCAAATGGGAAATCAAATGGGAAATCAAATGGGATGGAAAAACATTAAAATACAAATAGAATCATACCATTTTAGACATGAAAACTATTGGTCAATTAAACACTTTAACCAAAGTATCCCAGAAAACCAGGAATGTGTAGTTGCAGAAATTATCCATACCTCCCTTCCCCCAGAAATTCCAATTTGTATGTATATATTATCACATTTTAATTGTATATATATATATATATATATATATATCATTAGTATATTATAATTTAGTTAGTTTAGATAGAATTCTATTATTTATTTTTACCATTTTTGTAAAGCGCATTAGATCATATACCCAAATGCCTTTTTGCGCTATAGAAGCATTAAAATTGTTATTGTTATTATTATTAATTTTCTTCCATACAAACTCCTTCTTTCTCTGACCCCCCCTACCCCTCGGAAATTTCAAATTCTTTTGTGGGGGATGGGGGCAGGGATGGATAATTTTTGGGACACCACATTCAAGATTTTCTTCTCAAATGTACTATCCCACTTTTTCAGGATTTTTTGGTTAGACCCTGGTAACTAGCTGGTTATCCCTAGAGAGGGGACTTCATTATCAATAGAAACTGAAATCAAAAACTCTTAGAACTATTCAAAGAACTCTTAGAACTATTCAAAGTGTGAAAAAAATCCATTCAATCTTATTTTGGTCTTTTATTGAAGAAATAGAAAACGTGCGTGTGTGCTGTGTGCTGTCATAAAGCACGAAAGGGTTGGCAGAACATGAGAGAAGTGTTAGGAGAAGCACGGCACGTAGCAGTAGATTGTTCTGGACAATTCTCGAGTGTTCTGCCCATCCCTAAGTGCTTTATGACTGCACACAGCACAGCAGGCAAGTTTTTTATTTCTTTTATAAAATACAAATTACAATAATAGATAGGAATGAAGCAACGGAAAGTGCATGCGCGTGCAATGTGCTCTCATAAAGCACGCACTCAAAACCAATCAGAACATGACATTCATAACAGTTATTTCATAATAATGTATCTTTAATTCATTCTTTTTCCAGGGATGCCATTGCCTCTCTTGGGCTTGAGGAGGTGCTGATTTACATCAAGAATGAAGCAATAGATAGAGATGCATGGGAAATGGCTGATCAGGGTCTGATGATATTGCACAATATCAGGCCTTCTCTTGTAAAATCTGACTCAAGCTCATCTCTTGGCTCTATTAATAGCAAAAAGAACCTGTGATTGTATTTATTAGCCTTGCTAAGTAAGTAATGAAATAGTGTAGACATATATTCTTGCTGCAGATATTTAACCCACTCCATTAAATATTTAAAAAATCGCAGCAATCAGAACAAAAATTAGACCTACATAAACATGCAAATTTCCAACTTGTATTTTCCTACAAGACTTATAGAGTGCAAATAATATACCCGTGAAATAGCTAGCTAGCTAACTAATTACTAACTTTGTTCTATTGGTTGCCTAAGTCTAATTAGGTAAAGAAATAGGCGAGCTGTGACGGGTAAACTAGTGCACGTATGCTACTCAAGGGTGCGCATTATTTTTAAGTACTGTTTAATAAACGAGCAGGAGTGTTTTATCGGGTATAAAACATGAGGCGCAGTTGAGTGGTTTTAGACCCAATAAAACACAATCTGCGAGATCATTGAAGGGCTTAGAAAACTCATGATGTATGTTCTCATAGTGTACCGATTTCTTTACGAAATGAACCAAGTTTGATAGAGAAAATCCAAGTTAAAGTTTTTGCAAATGAAGACGAATCTACATCAGATATAAGACCTCCTTCATGGTCATGATTTCTATTGTGTTTTCTTCATGAATTATTAATGAGTTTTCTAAAATATTTTTAAACACACTTACAAAAACTGGGATTCTGGAAGTTGTAGTAGTAACTTGACACTAATGCAATAGTCCCTTTCACAGTTTCCTGCGCCATCTTGATTGGTAGCTGTGCCTTTGCATCAAAGCGAGAAGGACAGTTGGTGAGCTTGGATTGATAGTTACTGGACCTTTTTTTAGCACCTCGGACAATTATTCACGTCTTTATCATTGCAAGCTCACCATTCGTCTCGCTTCTTAAGGCACAGCAACCTTTCAATATGGCACAGGCAACAGTGAAGGGGACAAACGAATAGTCATTCAGCAACATCTTATGGGTTATTAACTTGTATGGACTGCAAGCTTAAGGTTGAAATACTTTGTATACTGGTTTGATAACTGTACATATTTGCATCATAATAGCATTAAAGACACATATTTATAACTTTTGTAACTTCTTATTAATTTTTTTATTTGAGCTTACACTGTATACAGAAGTTCTTGCTATGCATGGGTGGAGAGTAGTTACTATTATCCTGTGGGGGGGGGGGGGGGTAACTATAATTCTTTGGGGGGAACTATTATCCTGTTGGGAGGGGGGGGAGAAGAGTATCATTTCTTTGTGTAAAACAGAACAGAACTGAATATACTGTACACCACAACAATATGCACGGCCAGACAGAGTTTCGTAAAATTCCATATCATTGTGCTCTTTTGCTGATTGCATTCACATCCCCATAAAGCATTGATCAGGGGTAGATCCAGAATCCAGGGGGGGTGATGGTTAAGAATACCTCACACCATTACCACAGGAAACTCATAAAATGCAGGAAAATTGTGTAAATATGGCATTTCAAATTGACGGAAACTAAATTTCAAAGCTTCAACTAAACTGAGTGAAAGCTTGTCCTGATAAAATGTTTTCAGCATATTAGAAAAGGTATGCTTTTTATTGAGGGAAGTGCCGTGGGGTATCAGAAGGGAGGGTCCAGCAAATAATTTGTGCAAAATTGGGGAGGGGGGGGGGGGTAACTTTCCACATACTTCTGGATCTGCCTCTGATTGAGTGCTTGCTATATGCAGCATGGAACAAAACCTTTGCCAACCATTTTTGAAATAGCTGTATATTTTGAGAGCATGATTATTCTACATAAATACGAATTTCAGCATTCATGTTCTCCATACATTCTATATTCTATATTCTCTGTTGGGATCCCTGTATTAAATCTTATGGCAGAGAAGAACTAGGAACGATAGAGAGGAGGAGGAGTGCAGACGAGTGAGGAAGAGAAAAATCTCTTCTTTCTCCCTCTCCTCCCCCTCCCCCCTTCGTCTTTTCGTCCTTGCCACGGAAGCCCAAGGAGCAAAAAGAGCCAAGGAGATGCCTGCTAGGAGGCTAGCTAGTTCTAGCCTATATCAATGATATAATAGAGTTTTCTGTAAAAGAAAGTGAGATAGTTCTGTATATATTTTCTATCTATAATTGTACAGTAGCTAAAGTTTTCTTCAGTGCAGCATGGCCAGCTTTTTTTAAGAAAGTTTCATTTCTCTGCAAAATAGCTTCCATCACCTCTTTATGAAAAACAACTTGCGCACTATAGTTCTTTATAGTTGCCAATAGCAACTTGGCAAACTTGAGAGACTTCGCCATGGTAACTGAATTCTCTTGAAGTACGCTTATGTAGTCTTTAAATAAACTGTCATCCAATACAGGCTTGCCATCAATGATTGTCTGCATGACCAAAACTTTATCCTCATTCAAGCAGCACTGAGAGAGGTTTTGGGCTTTTAATAACAGTTCCAATAAATATTTTGAAGCGTCTTGGTTCGGCATGTCCTTCAAAGTCTTACTTATGATATCAGCTTGGAAAGAACTAAAGGACAAGTCAGCAAGTAATCTGATAAACAAACCCTCAGAAACAGCCTTGGGATATTTCTTACAAAATGTTGTAACTGAGACTGTTAATAATCTTGATGCTGTCTGCTCTATCTTTTGCAATCTTGGCAAAATAAAATGAGATGCAAAAGCACAACCATGCATGTAGCTTGGTTCAGACTCAAGGGATGCAAAACTCTGACAAAGTGAAGCTATGGTTTGGTCATTTAAGTCTTCCAACTTTATAATATTTGAGATATTTTCAATCTCAAAACTTGACAGTTCACAGAAAATGTTTAATCCATCCAAACAATTTGTGGCTTTGACTGCTTCTTGTGACTCGAGGGCTTGAATCAGGTTGTGCAATGGAGCAATCTTTGTCTTGAATTCATTAGTTATAACTGGTTGTTCATGAGCCACTTCAAACTTTGCTGGTGCTGAGGGGACAACAAGCTGTGAGCTTTTTGTTTCCTCTTCCATTTTTGACTTTTTACTGGGACTAGGATCTATTGTTATCTCATTTTCTGTAGTTTTTTGGTTCAAAATATTTCGTTGGAAGTTTTCAGCAACATCAATGTCCATTTTTTCATCCTCAATATTCTTTTTTTCGTCCCATTTCTCAACTAGTTCAAACTCCAAAACACCTTCACCAGTCTCTGTAGGGAAGCTGTTTGTTATACCTGAAGCTATATCCTGTTTTTGTTTCATTTTTTCTTCAGTTTCATCTTCCAGAGATATCCATCTTGTTCCAGAAGCATACTCTGTATCATTGCAAAGATTCTTTTTATTGATCTCTTCACATAATCCCAAGAATCTTTTCTTAGACTCTTCTGTAATAACATTCACATAAAACTGAGCTCTCTCTTCCTGTAAGCTGCTCTCTTTTTCTCTTTCGCATTCTCTAATCTTAACTTTCAAAAGTTTTCTTAGTGTTGAAGAGCATCCTCTATAAAAATCTTCCTTCAACTCTTCCAACTTTTTGACCAACTTTTTCAAACATTCTAAAGGAATTGAAGCAGAGTTTGACAAAATAAAAGAAGCAATATTTCTTTGAAGATGTAGCGGGAAAAGTATTATTTTTGGCTTGAAATAAATATCTTTCTTAACTACAACAGGAAAATCTTGAGTTAAATGTTCAAAAAGAATCGAATAATTCGGAGGAATTTCAGAATTTTTGCTTGAAGTTTGCTTCTGTTTCAGCCAGAGAGAAGCATTTTGTACAGGATTTGGACTATAAGCATTCAAAACGCCAAAAAATCCTTGCCATTCCAAAGGAAACGAAGCAGTCAGAGTCCCAAGGAAGGAATCTGATGGAAAATTCAATAAATCTGTCGAATCATTACTTTTTTCGGCTGACATTTGCTTCTGGTACTTTTTCTCTTGGCAGCAATTTTTTCAGCAAACTTTACTCATATCGAAAAATACCGCGCGAAGACTAAATCTACATGACTAAATAGGGGAGGGTGGGGAGACATAAATATCATAATCTATTTATTCTAATAAAAACATAATAAACGATAATTTTGTTTAATCTATGATAATAAAATTAATTTATATTTTGATTTTTGTTTGCATTAGGTTATATTTAAAAACATTTTATGGTGTTAGGAGGGTGGATACAAAAAGGTATTTACCCCTCCCCTGTTTAGGATTGAGTAGTTGGCCCTCAATTTCCCGCGAAGTTCTCGGCCGTGAGTAGGCCTGGTATATAGGTGGTTTCCTGTTGATCGATCATTTACTTCCTGATCAAATGCTCTACAACTGCCTCTGAATCAGGCTTAAACCAGGGAGATACTCCCGAAAATGCCTTCAAGAAGGTAACCTAACACTTAACCACACTCGTTCTACCCATACAATCCTTTATCTTTCTAATCGGGCTTTTTTTCTGGCGATCCCGTGTTTCAGATGGTTCCATTCCAATATTAGCGGATTGGATGCAGAAAAGTTACTCACCGAACGAGGTCTTGACGGTAGCTATCTTGTTCGTCCCAGCAAAAGTAATCCTGGCGATTTTACCTTATCTGTACGGTGAGTACAAATAACTAAAACTTTCATCTTGTATTTTAGCGATCAAAGGAACTGGGAATCAGAGTGTACGATTTTTTTAGAACGAGATTTCCTGCTAGGATTCGGCAGTGACCTCCCCCGTTTTCAATTTTTGTTGATTGGTAATCATGTCTGAACGAACCCTGACAGGAACAAAAACGTCAGAAATCAATAATTAAATCTTTATTTGTGTTTCACAGTTTTATTTTAATCATTATTAGCCCCCAAAACCGCAAAAATTCACCATATTCTTCCACAAAGTCGATAAATTCTACTTCAATTTTTACTCTATCCGGCATTTTAAGTTGTTTGTCGATGACTTGTGAATATGGAGAGCAAATATTGGGAATAATTGTTCATCAAAAGCACAATCTACCTTGCTTGGATTATTGTGTAATAATGAAAAAGGCTTAAAATAATGCTTAAAGTGGTCTCCCTGGCAAGACAGCTTTAAGCCAGCTTCAGCACTTTAACCGAACGTTCTGACATCTTGTAGTCACTGCATAATTTTTATATGTCAAAGGTTCGATACCTCAAGTTTATGAACTATTCACTGTTTATAACTACCAAATTATTAACTTCTTGTGTTATTTTTCATTAATTCTAAGCTTCATTAACTATTTAAGTCTCTAATTCTTTTTGCTTCACTTATAATATAAAGAAGGGTCGCGATCGTTCTAGATTAAGCTGAGAAGCTTTTATTTAAAATATTTCTTTTCAAGGAAATTCTAAATCGAGAACGTGATAAAAGTTCAGCATGTTGTTTTGTTTAATATCGAGTTTAAATATTGACTAACTGTTTGTGAATTATAGATTTTGAGATTTTTTATAGATCTTAGATTTTACCACATTTTAGTTAATGTAATATATAAATACTTTATTCTCACATTGACACTTCACTGTGATTGATTAAATGCCACATTAAAATATAATATGACGTAACGCTTTATGAGTTTTCAAAACATACTTATTTGATCTACCAACCCAAAAGTTTATTTTTAGATTTCAATTGTCATAAAGAGGAGTTGTTTGCTTAGGGCCTTCTTTCCTTGCACTTTAATTATGTTTCTTTGTATAATTTTTTCATGGAGTTAAGAAGACTTTGAAACATTGAACTTTACTAGTTTCAAACTTTTTTACTAGTTTCAATTTTTTTTGTTGACAATTTTATATTAATATTTGTGTTTTATTCTAAGAATTTAATTCATTTAGATAAACAGAAGGTGTGCATCACAAGATTTAGTGGACTGGAGTGTACATGAATTTTTAGTTCAGTTCTTTTTTTTTTTTTTTATTAACTTTGCACAAGCTGAGAAAAGACTCGAAGTCCACGCGAGCTCAGCCTGAGAAATATATTCTTTATGTATAATAATTGAATAAGAGTTGGTAGTGTACCAGTTTCAGTTGCAAGTTTTTTTCAGTTTCTATATAATTCTTTTCTTCTTTTTCATGTGCAGCAAGTGCTTCTCTAATTTTGTCACAATTTCCTAATGTGAAATAATGCATACAATATATGTCACATGCCCCTATATCAATGAATATCAGAGATGCAATTCAAGACAGAAAATTGCATCTTGATCCTGCATTTAATACATGCATGCATATATTTTGAGATGCCTGTATTTTTAAAATTTTGCAGTTTAATATCTAAACATCTAAACTCTGGGCTGATTTTTTCCTGCTAGCTGAGAGTCTCTCTTCTCTTTCTCTCCCTTCTTTCAGGCGGGGAGGAAGGAGACTCTGCCGATGTAGAGCGTTTCCTTTGATACACCGCTGTCCACAATCATGGACAAACAAAACCAGTTTTAAAAACTGTTTTTAACTGATTACATGTAGTGCGCATGAGCAAATGTAACACACTTTGGCATCAAACATTGTTTGACGAGAGCAGCTGTCAAAATCATGACAGCATTGCTAAGTTACGCCACACATGCACAACAGAAATAACGTCCTACATCAGCAGAGTCTATTTTTCTCTCTCAACCAAAACAAAAGGCTCTGCTAGCAGGGAAGGCTGATCTAAGTCAGGGCATGGCTAAATCTCTCTGATCAAACTCTGAAACAATCTCTTGGCTGATCTATAGTTAAGTCAGGGCACGACTATAACTCAGAGATCAAACGCCCTGAAACAACCTCTGGGATGATCTAAGTCAGGGAATATCTAACTCACAAATCAAACCCCAAAACAACTTCTGGGCTGATCTAATTCAGGGCACAGATAATAACACACACAGTATTCCAGTTAAGTTAAGATTTAGTAGAGTAAATAAAAATGAAGAATCCAGCAAAGGACCCAAGGAAGAGAATTACTTTAACAACAAGTATATAACTACTCACATGCTAATTTAATTCTTGCAAGTTCAGGAACCAAACTTGAAAAACCAGACATCGAAAGTGACTGTGTTACCACACTCAATTTTCCTCGTTTCATTCTTATTCATTTATTTTGTTTACCTTTGACAACAGGAGAAATGGAGAAGTGACTCACATTAAGATCCAGAACAGTGGTGACTACTATGATTTATACGGAGGAGAAAAGTTTGCTACTCTCTCAGAGTTGGTTCAGTACTATACTGAAAACCCTGGACAGCTCAGAGAAAAAAATGGGCAGTCGATAGAAATGAAATTCCCACTGAATTCCGCAGATCCCACCACAGAGAGGTAATCAACCAATGTAAATGTACTATATCAAACATCAAAACAAACCAATTAATCTTATTGATCTATATGTAGTGATACAACCTCTAGGCTGATCTAAGCCAGGGCACAGCTAACTCACAGATCGAACCCTGAAACAACCTCTGGCTGATCTAAGTCAGGGCATGGCTAACTCACAGTTTGAGACCTGCAACAACCTCTGGGCTGATCTAAGTCAGGGCACAGCTACATACATGTAATTAGTAATTTAAATTTGAACTTGGCATTGACGGTTTTTAGGGGAATTAACTGAACTAGAAATTTGGGGGATATGAAGCTCTTGAATCACTCCAAACCCCCAAAACTCCAAACTAATCTTTAAATAGTCCCATGGTTTCATTTAATGGGACTCTTTGCTACGTTGTAGATTAAGGCTGAAACTGACACTTATAATGAACTGGTATTGTGGAGTGCTTCAACTGTTTTTTCCCTTTTTTCTGCTATTTCATTCATTTCAGTTTTCGTTTTCCATCTCTTTAGTTTCATTAGCTTTTATTAACGTCCTGTACAAAACATACCCTATAATCAACCCCCATATACTATAATATACATGATAATGGCTTTTATAATACTAACTCGCTTCTGATTGGCCCAGAGCCTACAGCCAGTACCTGATTATCACGTAGCTTGACATGATAAACAAATACACCACTTTCATGCTGCTAATGTGCATACATTTGTAAACATTAGAAATTGATGTTTTTGGAGTGAAAACCCTTTTAAATCATTGATCTTGTTGATTTAGATAAGGCGAGTTTCTACTTAAATCAAAAAATCCTTTACAAGATGTTAGCATTAGCAAGGCTTCCAGTGATAAATACATACAAAACTCTCTATTTTTGCAGGGCTTTGTACCATGACCAGCCCGGGGGGGGGGGGGGGGGGGCCCCCATATATGGACTATACGGGGATGATCTGCTGAACAGGATATGGTTTTTTGAGCTTCTTGTCATAAACAGGGTATGCAATTTCACTCAAGTTCCAAGTTCTTCCTGAGTTTCCTGTCATATTCAGGGTTTCTACTTTCGTATTGAGCGAAACTGGTTATTATGGTCGTAAAAAAACGATACACGAGATGACATGATAATTAAAACAGGAACTCAGTGCAATAAATTATATCTTTTGTCATAAACAGGGTCTAAAATTTGAGTTTTTTTGTCATAAACAGGGTACCCCTTTCAGAATCCCAGCGGAACACCCCTACCCAAATCCTGGCGGAGTACCCATCCCCCCCCCCCCCCCGGATGACCAGTTGTATTTTTAAGCCCTGACCTGAGCTTGTAAATAAAGAAGCAACCATGAAATGGAAGATATTTTAAAGTTCTGCATCTTACTTCTTCAGGAAACATTATTTTTCAATATCTTTTATTATTTGTCTTTATTTCTTTGTTCCAGGTGGTTTCATGGGCATATGTCAAGTAAAGAAGCCGAGACAGTCTTACTGGACAAGGGTAAGAATGGTAGCTTCCTGGTCAGGGAAAGTCAAGGCAGGCCTGGAAATTACGTACTGACTGTCAGGTAATAATAATCATTCAAAACGAGTCAATATTCTATTATCATCATCATCATCATCATCATCATCATCATTATTATTATATATAAAATAGACCAATGTGCTCTAAGCTAAAAGCTACTTTACAACCATGCCAAAAAAAAAGACTTGATATACAGCGTTTTCAATAGAAGCCGGCCACCGGCAGATTCTGCCGTCTACTCTTGCTAATTCGGCCGCCTACTCAGCCACTTCCAATGTAATTGTAAATCGTAATCAAAGTTCTTTAAACTAGCAAAATGTGTGAATAAAATAAATATTAACCCAATCTTAATTGTTCCTGTACTACGAAAACTGCTATGCAATCGAAACTACAACGATCGTTGTCCACCATCTTGACTTTTTGTGAGAAAAGTAAGACTGCTGACAAGTATGCCTCAATTACATGCTCTAGTTATTTCCGGTTTATCGCCTATTTTAATTTCATAACCGCCTACCAAAAATTTTATTGATATCCCTGGGTATAAAGAAAAAGTAATTTAAAAACTTATATATGAGGATAGACTATAAAAATATATCTAAAACATGATAAGGCAACCCCTTGTATATGATATGTTTGTAATAAATTATTTAGGGTGCATATAGAAATTTAAGAATTCATGGAAAATCTAGAAACAATTAGCAATGTAAAAAAAACAAAACAAAAAAAACTGAGAGTGAGAGGTACATCAGACAAAATATGAGCAAAATGAATAAACAAACAAACAAAAAAGGGTTATTATTATATTATTATTATATTATTATTATTATTATATTATTATTATTATTAATCATTATTTAACTATTTTTCTCTCACTTTCTTTTTTTTAATTGTGTAAATTCCAATTTTCTTCCATACAAACTTTGTTATTTTGTTCTTTCTCTGACCCCCACCCCCCCTCCCTTCCCCCTCACTATCCCTTGGAAATTCCAAGGGTATAGATAATTTCTGGAACTACACATTAATCTTCTTTATTTAGTGTGTGTGAACATAATCAGTTGATTGTCTTTTAATCAAATTTGTAATCTATTTTTATTATTACTTATCGTTATTTCTAATGAAAATGACTATATGGTTATGACAGGTGCGATGATAAGATCACCCATGTTATGATCAGAAACCATGGAAATGGCCAATATGATGTTGGTGGAGGAGAAAAGTTTGATGATTTAACTGAACTCGTTGAACATTACAAAAAGAATCCAATGGTGGAAAAATCTGGCACTGTTGTTCACTTGAGAAATGTGAGTATGAATATGAATAAGAACTCCTTATGATTATTAGAATTTATTAATGAAAAATAAATAAATAAAACTATACAATTGGTAGGGTAGCTAAGAACTACACAAAGTAATTTTTATCTAGGCCCTTCTAGATTGAATTAGAATGTACGGTAGAAGTTGATTTTTGTGGAGGGAGGAAAACCGAAGAACACGGAGAAAAACCCTCAACGCACAGAAGAGAACCAACAAACAACTCTACCTACTCACATATGACGAGTCCAAGAATGGAAAGGACTGTGGTCACATTGGTGAGAAGCGAGTGCTCTCACCGCTAAGCCAACCCATGCTTCCCACAAGTATTTCCACAATTAATCGGCTAGGAAAATAGGTATAGATTTAATTTATCATAGGTCACTAGCTGAAAGAAACTCAGTAAGAAACCAAAGTTTCTGAAAGAAATCGAACCCATCACCTTCCAAACACAAGTCCGATGCTCTAACCACTAAGCTACAAGAAAGACTAAACGGTCATTTACTGGGTTCAATAATTATGACATAAGAGAATCCTAGTATAATACAGCGTACATGTATATGGTGAACATTTAGTTTCAGCCATATTAGCTTGGTCATACCTTGTGACCAGCAAGGCAAAGATTTGACCAGACAAGTTCCAATCTGACCTAAGACATTGTCTAATGACCGGGTATCATTATAATTCTTAAAATTACCAAATATTGTCATGACGAAAATCTTTTAATTTTCGAATTGAATTGTTTACCTTATGTTTGTGATATCAAAGACAAGTTTGTTTGTCATCCAGCGAAGCATAATTTCGGTAATAAAGAGATCAACTCCTCAGGAGAAAATTTATCAGTTGTTCTGCCCTCCAACATCAGTTGTTCTGCCCTCCAACATCAGTTGTTTTGCCCTCCGACATGGGTGCAGCCGCATGCCTTACAGTACGTTTTTTTTATTTGTCTCTTCACAGCCTTTCAATGCCACAAGGATAAATGCTGCATGTATTGAGGACAGAGTCAAAGAGTTACAGAAAGAAAACAAAAATGTCACTGGAAAAGCAGGCTTCTATGAGGAGTTTGAGGTGAGTTGTGTCCACTGTGTCTTCTCTAAGGTTATCCAAGGATGACAGTACAAAACAAGACCACAAAGAGTCATTGTGCAAATATCTGGATGGTTTTGTGGGGCGCTTTAACTTGCTTCATAGGATTTTTCAGAGTGATATCAACAAACATATTACCACTGTAGGTAAATTTATAATAGCGTGTTGATGTCATCATAAGGTTGATGGTAGGATGTCAGCAGGTTGATGGTAGGGTGTCAGCAGGTTGATGGTAGGGTAATCAGTAGGTTGATGGTAGAATGTCAGTAGGTTGATGGTAGGGTGTCAGCAGGTTGATGGTAGGGTGTCAG
>NW_022260003.1:119834-130654 GCF_009602425.1 Actinia tenebrosa
AACAAATAGACATCAGTTTTTTATGTGTCTGTCCTCTTATTGACGATAAATTGCATCATCACATTGTCAAAGTAGTGTGGATTCACGAGGCGTAGCCGAGGAGTAGAAGGACTAGAATTATTAAATCGATCCTTTTATTCTTATTTCCAAACTGAACCATTGTCGCTGATTTGGCACGATCCTATATCGACTTTACAGGTCTTAATGGTCAACGACGTCTTCGAGTGTCCGGTATAGCGTGGGCTTTGTATTCAGTTTATGCTAAGCGTTTGCAATATATAGCGGGTTTGTTTGGATAATTCCTAATCAAGTACAAAGCGCCATGTCTTTATTGATATAGTACTAATGATTATGTATGAATGGAGTTGTGTTCAAAGTTCATTGAACTTTGTTGTTCAGACTTAGTTCATGTCATGTTACTGATCATGAGCGTTCGGTTTAAACTATCGGCTTACTGAAGCTAACAGACTAAGCCTTAGCTTTTTAGAACTATTCATTATCTATATCGAGGTTTTATGGCTATAGAATTTAATAGAAACTGTTTTTGAACTATTTATATAATTTCAACGTTAGGTCAGTGAGCAATTTATACAGAGCTGAAGCAAACATCGAAGATAGAAGACACACGAAGATTTTTATGGGAATAAAATACACTATGGATAACAAGGGCTTGCTGAGTCCAACGTAATTTCAATTACGAATTCAAATTGTAGAATAAAGAACTACAATGGAGTAAATTAGACAACGCTATTTGAACCGCTTGTTCTAGTGATGATCTTAAATCTAAACTTCGTGGCAATTTTTGTACTGAATACAATCGATTATATGATACCACTCTCAATAGACAAACATCTATATTACACACYAGACTTAGACTTGGTCATTGTGCTTTAAATTTTTACTTATTTAAAATTTCTTGCAATTTAACACCGCTTTGCGACTGTAATGATGGATCTGTTGAATCCATCTCTCACTATTTCTTACACTGTCCCCGATATGCCGTCCAACGTCAAAATCTGCTTTCGCTTTCCTCACAGCTTTTCCAACATCATACTTCAGAGTCTGATAAAGTAAACTTTTTTCTATGTGGTTCTCCACATTTAACTTTTAAGCAAAATCAAAAATTGTTCTTGAGTGTCCAACAATATTTGGCAGACACCAAAAGATTTAGATAGAGTAAAGAACGCTTAATTGATTTTGTAGATATATTTTCTTTTCCGTTGTACTTTTTCTATAAATATATATATGCTTTTTTCCCTTTCTAATCATTACATGTAATTTCCCACGATGTAGTCTCAATTGTACTTTTCTATATATGTGTGTTTTTCTTGTTAATCAGTTAAACTTATTATCATTTTTCCCTAAAACTCCAGAAACCTTGTAATTACTGTTAACTGTGTAATCTCCCACGATGAGAGAGAGCACAGAGAGTCAATATGTTTAAATAAAAAAATAGAAAAAATATAAAAACTACAATACAAGATCCTCAGTTTTTTAAAAGAAACGAAGAAAATGATTTGCTGAAGTAACTACTACTTAAGAGGACATAAAAATAAAAATAAAAATAAATAAATAAAAATAAAAAAATTATGAATAGTTTTCTCAAATCTCAACTAACATATATGTGATGAAAAGAAATACTAGTTTACCTACCTTGGACCTGATCCTTCAACAAACACACTCCCATAAGCAGCAATAAAGACAAAGAAATTTTTAATGATTTTTTAAGCGCCATTCTAAACGAGCGTTGGTGTCTCCCACGTGTGTCTATGCTGCTGTATTCTACAGTTGAAATGACGACTCATCGCTCAGCTGTTTATATACAAGTGATGCCTAAATACGTTGATGACACAACAGATTAGGATAACCTTTTGTCACATTTGTCCTTTTGAATAACGAGAGATTTTAGGCTCTTGTAAACTTTTTCTCTCTTGTTCATTGGAAAAAATTGCCCATACATTTGGAATATTTGCTCTTTTCGGTCTTTTTCCTCTCTTTCCAAAGCAAAAGGTCGTTCTTAAAAGTAAAGTTATATAGCACAAATAAACTGCGTGACACAACATCCTAAATGACCCGTAAATCTTCTGTTCTTTCGCTTACTACCGTAGTAGCGTGTTTTCGAGGCTACGAAACCTAAGAAACCATAAGAGGCGAATGTATAGGCCAACAGATAGTATGAGCTTAAAAAATCAGCAAAAATACGGTTCTAAATTTTAACAAATTCCTATGAATTATATACCAAAATGTTCAGGAAAGCCAGGGGTTTTCAAATCCACTTCTGTTTTTATGACAGGTTCTGTTTTATTTCAAGGAGAGACGATTTTCTAGCTTGACCCCGGTTATGTCATGCATTTTCTCTTGTAAAATACATCCAATAGCGTACAAAAGGAACCAGATAATGGATAATATAGGTTTCCCTGTATTTTAATATTCAGTTTAGCTTTCCCCCTAAATTTATGAAGATTTCCCAGTTATTAGAATTCCTTTCGACCCAATCCCTATACCTAGAAGTACGGCATGTTACTAAATCACATTCAGGTTGACTATACGATATAACGATTTAGCATATACCAACTTGTGTACTTCCTAAGAACGCGCGCACTCATTGGTTAATTGGAAGTGAATATTGTACGATATTCACCTCTGATTCTCGGAATATTGAGTGGCATCTGCCGGCAATCGTTTTGCTACAATTTCCGATGAGAAAATTGAAAAAAATGAAAGTAAATGCCATTCCTATCAATACTAAAAAGGCAACGAAGTATGGCCTGAAAGTTTTGCTAAAAATTTTGCTAAAAGTTTTGCGTGAATTTGTCACGCAAACCTAAAAGTTTCTGTTTGTTTGTTTTTAGTGAATTATTGTATATAAAAATAAGTTACTCTGTACACAAGTCGGTATATACTAAAAACAATTATTCGCCTCAGGCTCAGTGAATATGGAGAATATTTACCTCGCCGCTTGAAGACTCACGTCTCGGTAAATATTCCCCGATATTCACTTCGCCTTCGGTGAATAATTGCTAATCGCGTTCCCTTTATGTTATTCACTTCAAAACTAGTTTTTCTTGAAGGTAGCCCCCCCCCAAAAATGGGTTTTGAAATTAGTTATCTTGGAACAGGGACGGCGGAGCAGTTTTTTGATTGGGGGGGGGGGGGGGGGGGGGGGGGCTGAGTTTAGTGAAAATGTATTAAAATTTCACAAAAAGTTCCGCCGTCCCTGTGGAAACAGCCTCAACTTACCAACCAACCTCTTCAAGCATGATAACGTTGGCCTTGAGCAATATAAGATAAATCTAGTCGTTTTTTTTGGGACAAACCTTTGACGTATGAGTGCTATAGTTTCAACCGTATTCTTATACAAATTAATACTGAACTTTAGTGGGAACTAAGGGCATGGAAAATCTCAAGTAGTAAATGATTTTAATGATGTGTTGAGAATAACATCTTGTATCAAAGAAAATTTCCGACTTCCATGTGGTTCTGTCTAGGGTATAAACATATTAACTATGGTATAAAACAGCGGTTAAATTAGATGAAGGATTCATTTCATTCCAAGCCAGTTATAAAAATTCGCATCTTCAAGCTTAGCTTCTAAGTATGACAGCAGCGATGAAAATGGTTCTTGTTTTTGCGTTTCTTATTTTGGTTCTTTCAACAGACTGGGCCTTAGGAATTCGAAATCTCGCGAGGATCAACAAAGGAAAGCGAAACTCGATCCACTCTTGCCAGGTAACTGAATATTGAGAAATGAATGCGGATCGTAGTAAAACGTTTATTTAGTCTACAGCAAGCATATACGTGCTATAATTTTAAGCACAGTTTTTTTGGCCATTTTCAAGAGATAATTTACAGTTTTGAGATTAAAATTACCATTCAGATTTTGTTGGAACATCCTCCTGATAAGAATACTAAACAACTGCTTTATTATGTTTACTCCCATTTTTTATAAGTAAAGTCAGACAAAGTCTATTGCTAGATATTTTTCGTTTCTCGGGCTTATACAGTCAATTCAAAAAATGTTGTCGTCAACCAACTCAAGCCTACGCGTTTGGACCGAAAGGACCTCTGGGTAGCAATCATTGAAGCTGAGTTGACTCCATAAGTTTATCTGACTAGTTATGCCTGGTTTACAGCACGAACCTTCGTAGGCGAGCGGGAAGTGTTGAAGGAGACGTTTTTTTTAATGTCTTCATATTTTCGGGATTGAGAACTGAATCATAACTACTTTGTTTTTCTTTCCCTAAACCCGAACACATGCATTGTTTCTCGCCATTATTATCTTATTACTAGCGGGAACAATTAATTCAGAACGAATATTTAACCGCTTCAGTGATTTTTACCCATATTCCTTTCGGTCCAGTCGCGTAGGCTTGAGCCGGTCGACGACAACGTTTTTTGAATTGACTGTATCTCGACTCGTGCTACGGGCAAACGCTTTTGTGTAAAAATTCAATGTTTACTATAATATAATAATTCGTTCGGTACATAGAGTACAAACACTATAAGTGTGTAACATAAATACCACTAAATACTGCTAAATTATGCTAATCCTATTGTTTTCTATTGTTTAATTAGCACTATTTACTACTAAATACTGCAAAGTGTTGCACACTTTTAGTGTTTGTACTCTACCGTGGAAACGCAGCCTAAAACTAAGCGTTTCAACCATTGTTTTTCAGCATGGGACGGATCTAGATGCTGACTGTTTCCGGAGCATAGTCTGTAGTGCTGCGCGGCAAATGAGATGCTATAGTTCAGAAACTATTAACATCACGAACTAGTAGACGAACTTGGAAAGCATCGTGCATATCTGATCCCTCAAATTTGACAATCTCTGGAACTAGACGAGCCAATTATACAGCTATATTGTTTATAATTTAATGATATATAATAAGATTGTTAAAATTATTCTAAAACTTAAAATCTATACTTTCATCGAAGGACGAGATACTTATGTATTGATAAATAGGCTAAAGCTTTAGCTGTTATAATTGCAATAAAAACTAGATTGTTGATAATTCACGTATTTTTTCTTTTTCTGTTTTGTTTACTTTTTATTGTTTTGTTTTCCTTCATACATACATACATACGTACATACAGACTTTACTTAAACACGGAATAAATCATCAGTCAATATCAAAAACAAAAATACATTTACATGATAGTTACTGTAATTTTACATGATTGCCGTGTGGGAACTAATATTCAAAAGGAAACCTGGTTCAATTTACTTTTAAATCTAGCTAATGAACCAGTTTCTTATTTCCTGGGGTATCATTCCATAATTTAGCACCACTGTAACTGAATGTACGTTTCAAATAATCAGTACGTGATTTGGGAATGTAAAGTTTGTTTTCTTGGTCACGTAAGTCGTCCTGCGAGGTAGAATATATATCTTTTAAGTTCACTGGAGTAAGCTCATGCATTGTTTTAAACATGGTTTATTATTGCTTTGAGCTTTTTCCGGCGTGTATGAAGATTATCCCATTGTAAGGCCCGAAGAAGAGTGGTTGAGCTAGTTTCATAATTGCTTTTAGTGATCACCCTGGCAGCACGATTTTGCAGTTTTTGTAGTTTGTCAAACGGTTACTTAACCCATCCCACGTCCACTGTACTGCAATAATCAAAGTGTGGTTGGATTAAGGCCTTATTATTGTTACTGCAGTATCTAAAGAAATAAATGACCCAAATTGAATGAATCTGAAAGGTAAAAATAAGATCGGGAAAAAATCTTCAATTATTTTAATTCGAGATGAAGATCCCATAATAAAGACCATGCACTACATTGTTTTCTTTGTGCGATTATACTCTCCCACTTAGGAATTTTGTACAAAACTCACCCCCACCCAAAGGGGCTAGTTTTGTTCTTTGAAGATTCTTCGACAAAGTTTACCATGGCCGACATTTTTAGGCTTTGAATCTCTTCTACTTAAAAAAAAACGAAAGATAACTACAGATAATCCAATACAATATTAGGTTTAATGAAATTTACCTCGGATGTCTTTCATTGAAATCGAAATTTTGGAGATTCCCGATTCTTTTAGGACAAATCAAGACTATAAAACAGACTTGAAAACTGGTTTTAATGAGCAAAAAAGCTTACTTACTTCTTTTACATAACGATGTATGGTTTAATTTCCATAGGAATTTTGATGTTTTTATATCAAATGTATTTTTGCCGCAATGAAAATAAAAAACAAATGCTTTGGTAGCATCAGAGAGAAAATTGGCTGGAGATCATCAAATAACTAAGCTTGAGAAATGAAGGCCCTGAACGTTAAAACCAAATGTGTCATCAGTTAAAAAAGCTTTCTTAATATCTTAATACTTCATTAAAATAATTTTATTCCTTTCATTATAAGCCTTAGTTAAAGTGCCTATCACCCTTCTGACAATATTCACAGTATTGATTCTACATGGGGTAAGATGTGGAAAAGCCCGAAAAAATTTCAGAGTTTGAGTGCGGCTTCTTGAAGTTATAAAGGTTTTTCCATGCCATATGCTAATGTTGTGACGTATGAGGAGTAATCATTTGATATACAAAACCTTACTGGCACAGATAAATAAAATTTGGAATACGTCATTGTTTTTCCAATTGCTCTTATACAAATTATTGCAAGTTAGTTTTCACATAGAAGCCGGTGTTTCGAATTACGAGGAACAACAAATAACCATAAATGCCTCCTCATACTTCACCGCATTAGCATATGGCATAGAAAAACCTTCATAACTTCAAGAAGCCGCACTCAAACTATGAATTTTTTTCAGGTTAATCGACATCTTACCCCATGTAGAATCAATACTGTAAATATTGTCAGAAGGGTGATAGGCACTTTAACTACTTTTCAAGAAGCTTGAAAACTAAGCAGCTAGCTTACTAGATTTTGAGGTTTGATTTGACCAGTTTTCATAGTTTTCATCTGTGAGAAAGATACGGAAATCACGAACGACAAAAGTTTTCGAAAAACAAAGTTTATATTCAGCTATTAAACTTGACAACTGGGACAAAATAGAAAATAATGCAAAATGCAAAATGACTAATTTCTTTGTCAGTAAATTGGCATTTGTAAATGTTTTTGGATAATTTTTAGCTTTTTAAAGTGAAAGACAAGGTCTTTATCATTTCATATAATCATACTAGCTCGAACAGCTTCATAAACAGTTGAATATCTGGTGTAATTTTACATTTCATTCAATRTATGAATAAATTATCTGTAGAAAGATATAAAATTATTGAATGGAAGTCTTCAGCTTTGTTTTGCCGATGGGACCCGCGACAGGAGGCGAACAAAGCTGCAATTTTCTTGAACGAAAAACATACAATAAATGGTTAAAAACAACTGAATTATTAATGATTTAAAAGGACGGAATATTTGTTGTAATATGCTCTTCGTGTTATTTTTCATCCAGCATTAAAAAAATTAAGCTTATCTATAGAAATATTAAAAGTTTTGAGAGAAAGTCTTTGATTTTCGTCGAAAAAAATGCTTGTCATAAAAAACAGTAATATACGCATTGTTTGCTTAAAAAAACACACCTGAATTCTTGATCTATCTTTGRCTACATGGAAGTTGTTTTTATTTACTTTTGGTCTATAACTTGTCCTAAAGCTATTTTTTCTGCGCATTTGAGAGCCGCATTTGCGAGTAGTTTTGCTTTGACATCAACAATCTCTTCTCCGTATTTTGCTTAATACATCATTTGCTATCCATCAAAAGATCACGCCAGCACTTCCACATTTCATTAGGATCAGAAAAGGAGTTGACCTGATCCCATGGTTTCTGTGCAAGATCTCGCAAAAATTCCTTTTGATTAAAATGTTTAAATTAACGTATTTCTATAACTCGTGCTCCAGTTCGTTCGAAATAAGCCTTACGGGTTATATAAACGAGTGAGTGATCACTGATCCCTAAATGAACTACTCCGGATTGGGTTACCTTTTCGGGAGTGTTTGTTATACATAATTCTATCAGTGTTCGTGAATTAGGAGTAACACGTGTGGGTTCAGAGATCAGCTGACTCAGTTAAAAGGAGTGTGTTACTATTAATTGTTGCGCTTACTGACATTGATATCGCCAAGCAAATAGTATTCCTGGAATTGCATATCTATTTTTCGATGATTTTTTCAAAGTCGTTAAATATTTCAGGTGGAGCAATAGGTTGTACCACATGATGATGACACCAATTGTGGGGTGTGCACATTCCTCTATTTGAATTTTTTGAGTCTACTTCACAGACATGTCCCACGAACCCTTTATGAGAAGGTTTCTTTGGTAAATAGTCTAGTTTGAAGAGTTGAACCAAGTCGTTGAAGATGTAGAGTCATATGGGAGACGTTGGCCTGGTGGGAAAAAATAGGGAAGGAATGCCGGCTCAGTATTCCCTTCCCCTTGCCCTCTCCCCAAGAGAGCCTGATACGGGGGGGGGGGGGGGGGGGGGGGGGGGGGGCCAAGGGGGACAAATTGTACGCTTCGCGTAATGGGCTCCTAATAAACAGAAATACCATTATATATAAAGCCAAGCAATCTTCATGGAACTATTTTATTACATATACATTCATGTGCATATGAAAAGCATAATTATAAAACATGCTCAGTCTGTTAATCTAAAAAATTTTGTTGCGTACGAAATCCGCAAATTTTGTCGAACAAATAATAATTATATAACTCTTTATTCACAAACACAAATGTTCCCTAAATAAATTAAATGTTGCTTTATTAAGAAACAAGAACAGAAAAATACTAGAAACTAATTCATTAGAATCAAGATTTACCGAAGCACTTTGGCTTCGTTACCGACGTCACGGCCGCCATCTTTTTTTCATATCGGCCAACATGGGAGCCGTCTGGATAGGTCACGTGACTTTTCCCCGCATTTTTGGATATTAAGTGTATCTCGTCCTTAAGTTTGGAATTTCTTGTCTTTCATAAAAACGTTCTAAAATTATTGAACTTATATTAAGACGCCATCCAAAAAGACACGAAATAGCCACTTGACTACACTTCTTTCCATAAAGAAACTGAAGAAATATTTCAATATACAGCCTTCTATTTCGGGCCGGCCAATGAAATCTTGTTTCTATTCGATTCCTATTTCCAAGATATTTGTTCTACAATTTCGTAGACTATTATAACACAAGTTTTCTTGACAATTTTCGTGTGACATTTTGAATTTTTTTTTTGTCAGAACAAAATATGCTCCACATTTTACAGAATTATTATGTTTTATAAAAAAATCAGTTATGTAAATTTACGAGTCCGAATGCGTGCGAGCTATAGTACTCCTCAGCCAAAAAATATATACATTTCATTCTTTTTTTTACTACAAGGTAACCGGAAATTCTCAAATCTTTTCTTCTTTTGCTAACATTTTTGTTCCACTTTAACTTTATTCATGAATTTTAAGAGATACCAAAATCAACCAATCAAGTTTGTCACTTTGATGCCGGTTTGTTTTTCGTGTTATGATCGTTTTCAGCTTGGGCGAAATATTTTCTCGATTCAGACGAAGTGTCATTCCTTCGAGAATAAGATTCTTTCAATTCATAATTTCTAATGACACGTAGTTGCCGTTGTTGTGGAAAAGTTAGGGTTTAAGTTGAAACATCTACCGACTAGGATTGAAACATTAAAGAGTATCCTTTTACGACAAGGATAAAATCATGTATTTACCTAAATTAATGCTAAAATAACTTGTTAGTTCTAAAACAACGGAGGAAGGTTGCACTGCGCATGACCCGAAGCCATGCATGGCGAACGCGTTATGTAAATCAGGCAATACTGTAAAAGCGCCTTTTTTTCCTACTGTAATATTTCAGAGATTAAATCTCTCGTAAATGTGTGATTTTCATGAATAAATAAATATTAACAAACGTGTGATGCTTGTTATTCTACTTTGATTCGCTGTTTTAACCAATCAGGCATTTGAAATTTTTCTTGACGTAGACCCAAAGTAACGCGGGCTCTATCTTTTTGGAGCATGCGCAGTACATTTTAAACCATTTCTCCTTACGCCATTATTTATCATTTTCTAGACTAATTCGATTTTGAATACATCCAAGTACCAATGTCTACTAGTCTCGTCCTAGTGATGAGGTCAACAGGGATTCTTTGGGTCCTGGTATTACAGTTTGTTGCACTTCGTCGTATAGATTTTTGGAATAATTGATTTTTTGGGCGACCTGTGAATCAACCAAATAGGACACRTTTAGCGACATTCTTCGTTTGCAAGTCACGTCATTTCCATGTTAGCGGTATTGGAAAAATATTCTAACTAGCTTCTATTGTTAATAACACCAACATGGCCGCCTTGTCAACTAGAAAACTTACGGTTAACTTAACCCTCAGGCTCAAACACTAATTCTAGTTTTTTTCTTTCTTTGTTTTTCATGTCAGGACGTAGCAATGAAAAAAGTAGGGACTTTAAGATTTGCAAAGTCTACGACGGCGACTTCAACCGGAAGTGTAAATAATTTCTCTTTGGGGTTCTGTTCATTGGAGATTTCATTTTAAAAAATTGTCAGTAAAGTCAACTCATCCACAGGGAAGACAGACTTTGAAGGCGCGAAACCCCAAAGTGAAGTTATTTACACTTCCGGTAGACGTCGCCGTCGTAGATTTTGCAAATCTTAAAAGTTCTTAATGGTGATGGCGGCCACCGCGGCTCATACTATGCGTGTGGTTTTACACCTACCTTCTGTGCTATCTTTGCATTATCACATCTAACTCTTGGTCTTTTGCTGGGGTTTTTCGATGGTGTAGGTACACTGCTGTTATCTGCGTTCATCACGAGTTCGATGTAGAATTTGCCATCTAAAAAAA
>NW_022260003.1:178337-191453 GCF_009602425.1 Actinia tenebrosa
TTCCTATGCTGTGTGAAGTTATTAAGCACTTGGGGATTGGAAGAACACTCAACTAGAAGTGCCGAGAATACGCGTCGTGCTTCTCCTAACACTTCTTTCGTGTTAAAAGTCCCCGCGTGCTTTATAACTGCACACAGCACGCGCGCGCTATTCCTTCAATAGTAATGTCTGTTGCCGTTGAGAAAAACTAGTATTTCCAAAAATGCTTCGCCCCTAAAGAGAGATAGTAAGATAATAAAGAATACTTACTTGTCATACATGGCATTCTGCAGGTCCTCTGGGTTCAGACTTTCAGCCAGCTTCATCGCCAAATCTGGAGAACATTCTATATCTTCTTCACTCTCTGAYGGTGGAGTGCTTAGAGGTGTGACAAACGAATCATCTACTGACACGCAAAAATAAAAGCATTTCACAAAAGGACAATATTACAATGAGTAACTAAGTCTCTCTCAGATTTCAGATATCTGAAATCMGAAATCTGAGACCGATTGGAATTGTGGGGGACCGAGTGTTTTCTCGTTAAAAATTCGATATACACTTACCCAGATAGTTTGCCAGCGCAGGTCACCGCTCAAAGTTAGTATATCAAGATATTAACTTTTTGCGAACTACTAATTAAAACCACAAACAAWTTACAGCTTACAACCCACAATTCCTTTCGGTCACAGATGTCAGATCTACGAYCGACGTTTTCTGAAATAGGTGTATACGCCGCTGCCGCACAGGTGTACAGTATATGCACTTGCTGCAAAACACACATTCAATCTTTAAATCCCAAAATTCCTTGCGATCCTTAGACTGAAGTAAAAACGAGTCCAAAAACTTAGGCTCGGGTMWAACGTCGAACTTCACATGAGCCGGACCTAATTGAAACAATAGATAACAAGGCGATCTTCTTGGATGTCATTAGGTTGGRCTTATGTGAAGTTCGACGTTTGAAAAGAGCCAAAGTTCTTCTATCTGTGGTTTATTGTTTACTGTACCTTCTTGATCATTGTCTGCACATTCTGATACTCTCTTCTCTCTTTGGATTGCTACAGCATTCTTGAAACTCAGGTGACCAAAATCAACAATAACCTAGCCATGATGAAAGGTAGATAAAATATTGTCAGTGAACAACTCCACTCTTAAACTAAATCAACTTTGTTTATAGAGGATGGCACCTACAGTACTTAAACTGATAAACTCGTGGTCCTCCTGTAACGTCTCAAGTCWATTAGGGAAGGGACCACCATTAACGTGGTCATCCGAGCCAAGCGAAGGTCTAACCGTTAACAGGTCTAATTACAAAGGCAGAACCTTCTCCTCAGTTATTTTAAGACCCTGAGTGTTGGTCCGGCAGAGGCTTGAACCACGACCCCACACAACAGACCGATGCTCACAGCCAATGAGCTAACAAGCAGTTCCAAAGAATATCCTCATCTTTCTCAAAATTGAAATTGGACTTTCTAAAAGGTGCAGGCAGATAGTCTTTCAAGGTACTACAAGGGACCGCTTTATATTTGGGTGCAAAAACATTCTGTTAAACTTAAAGTACTAGCCTCGGGTGGCATATGTTCAAATGCTTTTGCTCGTGTCTCTTGTGAAAGACAGGCCTTACTTACAACAGATGCTTTCCTGTTTTTGAAGTTTTCAGGTACAAATATTCTTGGTGCATAGATCTCCAGCTGAATGTCCCACCTTTTAAAATGATTCTGAAAGAAGATACAAGGAAATTATGAGCAAAAAATAATGAAGTAAAGCGTCAACTGATGAAACATTTTTGAACATTTAGTTGTAATCAGAACAAATTTTTTTTTTCAATCATACTGATGACAAACAAGTTCCTATTTGAGCCCTGTAACCATAGTTAATAGAGGGGAATGGTTAGGAAACCTATTGTTATCAGGTCTTTGTTCGCTTTTGATGTTGAACCGGTCTTGACGGTGCACAATTTTTGATTTATGCTCATCTGAAATTGCAAAATAAGTAAACATAAACTTTGTCTATGGGATTGTTGTAAGGAATATTCAAATATCTCTTATAAATCTTTAAGTCTTTTGAACTAGATGCCAAAAGCAAGATTTTTGTCTGTTCACTCAGCCATTGCCAACAATGGTAAAACAATGGTAAAACAAAGGATTGTGCACGGTCACGCTTGAAAAAAGTGAACAAAGACCTATAACAATAGAGTTTCCTAACCATTCCCCTCCATTAACTATGCTGTAACATTACATATTATTGTCAATCAAATAAAAATGAAAAAGTGAGTGAAACATTTTACACAATAAATAACAACAAATAATAAATAAATAAATAAATATAAACAGTAGTGTACAAAATTTTAAAACTATTTAGCAATAAAATTCATTCTTAATATAACTAGTATGAATAATTATTTTTTTTAAAAAGTGATAAATAAGTGAACAAAAAAACATAGTTGAGAAGAAAAATGCTGAGAATTCAGTATAAATTGCTGAACAGATTTAAATATTATACTTACTACTATTATAAGTCTTATTTATAGAAATACCAACCATTTAAAATAATGTTTACTTAACTTTTTCTTTTCTTATCAGAAAATTAACTCCAACTTCTAAAAAACATAATTATAACAAAGCATTACCATTTCTACACCTTCCAACATTGAATCCAAGGTGTGTTGCAGCTCAGCCTTGGTTTGATTCTTGAGCTCCTCATATCTCAGCCAAGCAGCTTCTTTTAACTGTCTTTCTACATTCATGTACTGGACATTTAATGAGTCATTGGAAAAGAAGTCAGTTATGCACTCAATAACCAGAGGATTGTACGTGATGTCTAGAGGTTCAGTTGTCAGGGAGAAACTAAACAAAAAAGAAAAAGAAAAAATGTTAACACAACTGGATTTATCAGCTGAACAAATCTCACAAATCACTGCTCATTACGGTAGCACTTAACAGCATGTGGCCCTCATTCCTAGATCAAAGTGGAAGTAAGGAGTTGATTTTTGAGGAGAGAGGAAAGCCGGAGGAAAACCCTCTAAGCAAAGGAACCAACTAGAAACTTTACTCACATACGACACCGAGGTCTGTGGGACTCAAACCTGGGTCGCATTGATGATAGGCTTTGAAGTGCTCTTACTGATATATGTGCCACCCCTGCTTCCCAAAACATCAATCAAATGAATTGTGTTACATCAAGCAATTTTTTCTTGAAATTGTTTTCTGAGCTCCAATGGTGAGAAGTAATAGAAGTAGTGATAAAGAAAGAAGTTATGTGAATGGGATTTGATACTCTAACTGGTTTCCTCTAACCAATGAGCTACTGGGAACTCTTTTCAGACTCAATAATGACGAATCAGAATCTGCTTCTGTTTTGGAATAACAAGCCACTGGTAAATGTCATCCCTTATTTTGATTTATTATTTTTATAAAACTTTCATTTGTCAATGTCTAAAAGGTTTTCCTAATCATCATCATCATCATCATCATCTATTGCTCTTGTGGGTCAACCACATAGCAACATGAACATTACTTTTGTCTAGTGTCCTCTATCCTTTTTCTAGGGCTTGCTGTATGTTTAGGGGGGGGGGGGGGAGACCACTAAAACCATAACAATGTCCAAGAGTCAAAGGGTTTAAAATATATAACAAAGAATTCAAACATACATTGTCAATAAACAAAGACATACTTATAAGTGAGCTTGCTGTTAGGAGGAAGCTGTTCAAATTTCACTTCAAAAACAGGGGGTTCACTGAACTCTTGGATCATATTGAGTCCCAAGCTGGTTGCTGACATGGCTAGTGCACCTACAGATGCTTTGGTTGATGGAGCTGGAGACTTTACAGCTTTAAATTTCTGAAAGGATACAGGATACAATTACCACTTATCAGATATTGATGAGTCTTAAAACTCCAGTCATTTGCGCTTAGTATCACTTCTGAGGTCGGTATAAACGGTCAAGCAAATTGAAATAGGGCAAATCAAGCAAATCCTGGATTTGAGGCTAAGCCTACACACTCCTGGCAGTTTTAAGAGTTGTCAATTAACAGAAAATTAAAAAATATATATTGGGTTGAGTTTAAATCATCAATGCTAAGACTGAGGAGTATTCGAAGTAGTTTTAAAATATTCTGGGGATTTGGAGAGTGTTTCCATACAGAAACAGTTCACAGAAACATGCTTGCAAGAAGAGTGATGATGAATGATGAAATGCTTTGTTTGGTAACTTGAATGAATGTTGGAGAGCTGCAAAACTGAAAATTAACAGTACAGTCTAGGCATAACTTTAACCTTATTTTACTGTTTAATAGAACACCCTACAGACTTAGCTTAATATGATTGAACCTTTTCAGTCCAATGTTCTTTTCCAATTTGGTGTATTTCATGAGTTGCGTGAAATGTCAGCCTGTGTTAACTGAGATAATCATCCTTGGATGTCCCCTTAAAAAATTATTAGAGATCTTTGGATCAGACAACGAGTATGAAAACGAGTACAAGTTTTAAACTTTATTTAAAGATTGGCACTATCATTTCATAGTCATGGTTGTGTCAAAGATTTAAACTTTCTAAGATGGTAAAAAATTGGAAAATTCAGTGATTCGGTGTTACGTGTACCATGTGCACAGGACAATTTAAAAACTCATGCTCATTCTGGTACTCATCGTCAGATCTAAAGGTCACTATGCTATGCTATGAGGGATTTATCATTGAAACTGGGATATTTTTTGTGTGTTTGTTGTTTTTGTTTGTTTGTTTGTTTGTTTATTTGTTTATTTGTTTAATATTTTTTGCTTTTTTTGTTTTTTTTTTCTTTATTATCTATCATTTTTCAATCACTTACCTTGACTTGCGGGGACACTAAAGCAGGAAACAGAGTTCCTTCATTGACTTTATCTCTAACATGAATAGCACCAAGACTCATCTTGAACTCCCATGTACTGGATTGTGGCCTCACCTCAGATTCCCACTGTGCATTGTTAAACTCTAGTTCTATAATTGGTGTCACCTTGGCCGGGCATCCATTTGTATCCCTTCCTTTTAAGAGCTTGAAGCAGCCACTGTCGAGGTGAATATTAAGGTGTGCAAACACTTTGTCTCTGTTAAAGATGGACTGATTGCTAAGAGGATCTGGACGACTACTTAACTCGTCAAGAAATTCTTCTTCCTCTGAAAAACAATACATTTAAAAAGTACTTAATATTAAATCTTTTCTAAGATGTGTTTGGTTGATGTACGTTCACAGATGCTTCTACCAAAAAAATTCATATATAACTTTCATCAAACTCTCTTAACATGGTTCATCCCAAAGAATGCTTTTGTTCTTGGGGTTAATGTCTTAATAAATATTTCAATGTCGAAAGTAGAATTATAAATACTTACTAAATAATAAATTATAAAAACTTAATAAATAAAATGCTAAATGTGTGGGGCAATCTACAGCAGTCATGCTAAAGCCTGTGACTGCAGTAGAGCGTAATGACTTTTAACAATCATTTAAGGTGTCCATGACCCTTCTGACATCATTGTATTCTTAGTATCGATTGTACATGGGGTAAGCTGTTGATTGACCAGAAAAAAATTCATAATTTGAGACCAGCTTCTTGAAAACTTTAAGGTTAATTTTTCCATGCCATACGCCACCTTTAAATGACTGTGGGGATTTGTATGGAATATGCATTGGATGACAAGAGCTTGCCAGCCAAGTCCTTAGAAACAAAACAGTACCAACCTTTTGTGCTTGGAGGACTCATAACAAGTGGTGGTGGTGGTGGTGGTGGTGCTGCACCATCTGTGGTTGTGGTAGCGGCAGTTGTTGCAGAGTTTGTGCCTTGCCAGTACCATGAATACCAGCCTGAGATCCAGCCTTGTGATTGCGCCAGGGCCACAGCTGGCGTGGACTGCTGTTCAGTAGTAGAGTTACTCTCAAGAGATGTCTCCTTAAGATGAGCACCAAAATTACGTTAATTTGTAGTAAATGCAATCACAAAACTTGAAAAATCAAAAAAGGTGGGGTTTGGTGCCTAAAGCAATGACTGAGCCAGAGGTGGTTAGCAAGACCAGCAACTACAGCTGTCAAACTTATCTTTTGTAGCTCCCAGAGTTAGAACTGAAGTTAGCAAATACATCTGCTTAGTATAATACTTATGACAGGTTTCCAATTGCATGCATTAATTATTCTCCAAGTTAACTTAATTTATACATAACCATATCTGTTGAAATGTTATGATAAATTGATGATGGTTGTAACACCAATTATTCCAATCATCAAGTATCAATACAATGACATATATAATTTTAGCCTCCTAACAAGGAAAGTATAAAAAACAAATAGACCATAAGATTTTCTAATTTAGTCAAATACTGCTGTTCCTTGATCACAGACTCACTTATACAGGGTTAGCATGATTTCAGTGTCCAAATATTCACAAATACCAACAGTAAAGTAAAGAACGCACAGCTTCAACCAAACAAACTCAAATTGCAAACAAACTTAAATTGAAATTCCATGCACCTTCACTGGAAATGAATAATCAAAATAATCCCATACAAAATCGAGAATACCCTGTAGAACAGAGAATTTAGAACCAAGTATTTAATTGGAAATAAATTTATGTGTAGTTATTGTTTTAACTGAGTCCTAATCCTTACCTTCTGAAGTTCAATCTCCTTCTCAGCCTTGTCCATTGCAATTCGTCTTAGAACCACAAGTTCTTCAAATGTTAGTTCATGTTCTATTCTATCCATGGCTTCCTGTTCGTCAGTGTATGACAATGACAATGAATAATGTCATGAAATAATTAGACAGAAAGCCTTGGTGTCCATTCTCAGAACCACAAGTTCTTCAAATGTTAGTTCATGTTCTATTCTATCCATGGCTTCCTGTTGGTCAGTGTATGACAATGACAATGAATAATGTCATGAAATAACTAGACGGAAAGCCTTGGTGTCCAGTTTTGTTCATTAATGGTTCAGTAGTTTAAGCAAGATAATTTTTGCTCTTTATAAGGAGCATTCTACAATCCCTGGTCCTTAATGAAAACCCTGACTTCAATGGATGTACAGTGTATTGTAAGGGTGGTACAGCACTACTGTTCTCTCATTCTTTCATCATCAGAGTTCATAGAATGGATTCTAAGATTTGGAATAAAGCTGTAAGTGTGAATGGTGTTTCTACAGTACGTATATGACTAACATCATTTGACAGTCAGCTCTCACTGGACGTATTGTAAGGGTTTTGCAACAGTAGTGTACATCCTTCCATCATAAAGTTTATGGAATTGATTCTCAGATTTGCCATAAGTGTGCAAAAGTGTATGACCTGTGTATACAGCTATTTCAAAAATGCTTGAATAATGAATACTGCACCCTGAATACTGAATAGTGCATTCCAAGCCCAAAGTGCATTGTGGGTCTCGTTAATTTTAAATAAAAAGTATATATACAGCAATTAACTCTCTACATGTAGTTTATAGTATTTCGTTATATGGAATAAACTAAAAATAGAATAAATAATTATTATTATTCCTACTTTAGGCAATATCACTATGACCCACAATGCACTTTTGTCTTGGTTGCACTACTCAGATGTATTCATTTACCTTCATGTCGTTATCGAGAACTGCTTTAGTCAGGTGCATAGTATAGGCTTTAACATAGATAACTATATCATGTACACGACCTATTGCGAAGGACAAGGAATGACGTCTGTTTCTTTCTTGGATGAAGTGAAGAATACAGGTAATAGAAAACTGCCACCAGAGTTTTGCACTGCAAATATTATAAAACACACATAAGTGTTGTCTTCTGTACAGTGCAGCTACTATTACCCAGGGCTACCTGGACAGCAAGAACCAATTAAATTGTAGAATGAAAGCAATACAGTCCGACTTTGGGTAGTGGGACCAATCAGAAAGCAGCAGACAACAATAGCCTTTCAACACATCTTTTTTTCCCATGAGAAAAATGACAATGGCTATCTAGTTGTTTACACGTATCATCAGGGTCAAATTAACCTTCTCATGCAGTGCAGACTAGGTTTCATATTAACTTGACTACCAAAAGTTGGTCAAAGTGGCCCATGTTACAGTAGAACTGCACCATGCAAGAAGGTCAAGGGTGGAATAATGCAGGAATGGTGGAGCACTTGTGTGTATGAGGAGGGGGGGGGAGAAACTAGAATCCTTCATTTTCATTCAGAACTTAAGACAACAAAAAATTAATTGACCGGTAAAAAGTGGGGGTCTAAAGCCACCCCAGCTCCACCCTCCCTGTAAAGGTACTAGTCTTCTTGCCTCTCAACTCTGGGGTCTCAAGATCAATATCTTGATTTCTGGACTGGAACATCACATATTATTAAGTAGAGTTTATTGAATCTCTCTTAACCTGTTGGGTATTTTGGATGAATAGAAAACTGAAAATCTGGGGTAAAAAACTCAATTCAAGAGATACCCAACAAACTGTACTCACATGCATGTGATGCAAGTCTAGGAATCAAACCTGAGAGCCCAGATGTGAGAAACAAGTGCCCTACTGATAGCTACACAACCCTTCTCTATTTGATCTCACTCCAGGTTGCATGCTTCCTGGAAGAAGTTCCACATGGATCATTTACTGATGACATCCTATATGGCCTGACAAGCGGTCTCAAAATTTGACCAAGGATTTCAGATAACATTTTGAATCAACAATTATAGCCAACATTTGACCCAACATCTGACCCAACATCTGACCCAACATCTGACCCAACACCTGAACCAACATTTGACCTAACATTTGATATATTATTTGACCTACATGTACCATTTGACCCAACATTAATTTTAACTTAACACTGTTGGCAAACTATGGTAAATGGTCCCAACTGGCCAACAAATGTTGGCTGAATGTTAGGTCAAATGTTGGGACCATTTGTCAGGGCTTTATAATCAACCCAAACTTCAAAGGGAGACAGCAAAAAAATTCACTTACTTCTCTTTGATAGGAACAGTGGGCCTCCACTTCTTGTATCTTGACTGTCTAAAACATCTCTGGAATTCCCCAACAAGTTTCATCATTTTTCTATACTGAAACTCAGCCAATGAAAAAGGAATGCTCTCCACATGAAAGTTGACAACAAACCGAGGTTTTTTGTCCTTCAACGGCAAAGCACTAGCATTCCTTTTGACTTTAGCTTGTGCACTTATTGGCTCTAGGATGTACTGGTGTTTCTGAAATAAGAATATGGGATGGTATACAGCAAATCAAAAAAAATTCATAGCAGACACTAAGATCAAAGTGTGTTCTGGGGGAAAAGTTTATGAGGCTCATACTATGCATATTGCAGTTTTGCAGCTCTGGAATATTGATTCCAGTTAACGAACAAAGCATTTTGTCACTGTTTGTGCATGTTAGCCCTGTCTGTAATAAGGATTTTGACTACCAAACACCTGTTCATCTCAGCTTATATGATTAAAACTTTTAAATCAGACAACATTTTTAACTTTGTGTAGAAAGGTTTTTAGTTTGGGGGTAATGTTTCCCATTTTGCCAATCCTGAGCCTGCTATTTAAGAAATGCACATATGGTACTCTAGCAATAGGTTTACCTGTTGTCATGCAGTACTTACATTGAATCCAGCTGAGCCTTCAGAACGGTTGATCATTCTCTGTAGTGCATTCTGGAAAAAAATCATTATCTAATAATTTAATACCCAACATGGATTCAGAGTCAGTGCTTGAAACTAAAGGCTAATAATTCTTTCACAATGACTTTTTGAATAACAGCATCTTGGTCCTACAAAAATATACTAAAAATATACTCAGCATTTCTGAAGATGAYGCTCAAAACTTTTACATGTAACAAACTTTTACTTTTGCATATACATATATACATATTTATAGTACACTCAACAAAATTACTCGACTCTGATTGGTCAAGAGGAGTACAATTATAGCGTTAATTGTACTCCTTAGGAGTACTGAATTAAGTCGCTATGGCAACACGGCCAAAATAATGTCAAAACAATTATTTTCTATCATTTTGTACTTAAAAAACATATTATATCTAATCTTTTTTATGCATTTCAGTTGGGCGATGGACTGAAAATCGGCCGCCAAATAGACAAAGAGGAACAGCGTCGCTTTGCATTTTTTACTGATATTTTGTTGAGTGAACTATAAACAAAAAATCGCACGATCTTCTCGTACAATTTGGAATTAATAGACACTCGTAATGTTTTGAAAGTTCTTTAATAGAACTCGCCTTTTCCTATACTAATAATTTTCTTTTTTTTGAAAACAAATCTTATCGGTAAATTATTATGACATACTAACAACTGTTTTTGTATACTTGGAGAAAACAAACCTACATGTATTTATTTTCTAGCTTAAATTCTCACTTAAATTCTTCTAAAATTCATTGGCACAGACATTTTTCTCTAGTGTCACACATACCTTTAAATCACTGGATGGAAGATCACCAACAAGAGTGACATCTTGGTCCCAATACACAGCCAAGTTCTGCAGGTCCATCAACTTATATTTAATTGTTCTTTCGTTTTGAATTATTTCTTCAGTATCCTGAGAATCAAAAATAAATTTACAATTTTTAAAACTTAAATAAACCTTGAGAAATAAAAACTGTTACCTTAAAAATAAAGAAAAAGAAAAAAAATTTTTTTCTATGCACAAGAGCAGATTATATATGTTTTTTAAAGGCTCAAGCTACCCGGGGTGTGCCATGTGTGTCAGTGTGAATATTTATTTATGTTTACTACTGTAAGCAATTCATGGTTTCACTTTATCAGTAAAATTTGAACTTTTGTGAAGGTTCAAGCATTTTTATTTCATGACAAAAGCTGTTTCCTTGTTGACTTTAATTATATTTCAATAAATCAATTAATTTCTTACTAAAAGGAGGAGTCACCCTCCCTTCCTCTCCCCTCCCACACACACACAAACACATACACTGTAAGAAAGCATACAGCTGTACCTTCCCTTAGCTAATTTTGTTATGTCTCAACTTACCCAGTTTTCATTTGTAGACTGAGCAGAGAGTTTTTCAATGGTTATTCCAAAAGCAAATGGGAACTGTTTATCCAATGAGGCATCTTCATATCGAATGTGTACATCAGTAACACAAAGCTGATTCAGAAAAAAAAATTAAAAGACAGGATAATTGTAATGATACCCCTTGGAAACCATGCCTTGTTTGTTCACTATATTGACTATAAACTTTTAACTATATTTTTTGTTTAGAAAGTGTCAGCTGCACTAACAGCTGGGTAACAAGTGCATTGTCGATAGATTAACAATTGGATGTTGGCAGACCACAGCAGACAGATGGTCAAAAGAAAATCTGAGGTGCTATATATTTTAGCATTTTTTAATTACTGGCCCATAATTGTTCAACCTTTGGAACATAAAATTAATTTAAATACCTGTAGATTTTCAACAATTGTTGTGGAGAATGATGAATACAAAGATGGCCACCAGGAACCATACCAGAACCCTCCTGCCTGATCTTTCTGTTGAGATTCCTGTAAAAAACAAACATCAACTTATTACCCATGGTATGATGTCTGTCTGTCTGAGGTACTGTAGGGTGGTTAGGCAGTGACACATCAGTAAAAATAAAACATTTGCCTTTCGCCATGTACATGTAACTGACAGTTGAGTCTTATAGACCCTTTAATAAATCCCACAATGCCTAATATTCTGTTTTTGGCATCAAATTTTTTTCCGTTCTAATTTGTTTTGAAAAGAATAAATTTGACGTGAAAAGAATATACTTGACATCAAATGTTGAAACAAATATTAAATGCAGTAATAAAAATAATATCTTTAACAGATGATAAGAGAGATACAGTATTGTATATAGGAGGTGTAGTAGTTTATTGCTCGCCTCTCACTGCTATGGTCCGTGTTCGAGCCCCGGCACAGACTGRATCAGATGTGAGTTGAGTTTGTTTGATGTGTTGTTCTCTCACTTCCCACAAGGGTTTTCTCCAGGTTCTCCAGTTTCCTCCCTCCGTAAAAATCAACATATTGTGAGTTTAGTGTTGTATGTTGTAAATATAGAATGTAGTGATAGTGCGTGTGGAGGGAACCCCACGGATGAGTCCTGTGAGTGGTGGTTGTAAAACATGTTTTATTGTAGAGAGTTTCTTTACCTGCCATTGTGCTTCAAAGGCATCAAGTTGTCTCTTTTTCCTAGTCCACTGGGCTTGTTTTTCCTCCTCTTCATTGTACTGTTGTTGAAGGGAAAAAAATGTTCACTCATTGGCTTATCCATTTGAGCTGAGAGAAGTGAAATCACTTGGAATGATTCCGAGGGGGAAAATGACTCTGAGAAGGGGAAAATGACTCTGAGAAGGGGAAAATGACTCTGAGAAGGGGAAAATGACTCTGAGAAGGGGAAAATGACTCTAAGAAGGGGAAAATGACTCTAAGAAGGCAACAATTGCCTGTATTTTCTTGGGACAAATCACATTTTTAAATCATGATTTTTTTTATCTGCCTCTACATAATCAAGAGTTAGTAATATTACTATGACCTCTGGTTTCAAACTACTAAAAAAAATTTTTCTGTACGTTTATTTTATTTTATCAAATTTCCAGTTGTTTACATGTAACTATGAAAACTACTGTACTATAATATTATGATTCCTTCCATCTTAGACACATGTAAATCTTACTCACTTGGGTTTTAAGGGTGTAAGAGCTGGTTTAACCTCCAAGGTTGTTCTCTTGCACCCCCCCCCCCCCCCCCCCCCCCTTCATAACTTATTCAATTTATCTATGTATACATGTATGTTTTGGGAAAATAAAAACTTTTGTAACTGTTGTTGTTGTTATTGTTGACTGTTTGGTACTGTACCCCTTAGAGGGATTGGCTAAATATATACCTTTTTTAGTTGTTGGGGACCAGCAACAAGATACAGTTTATTAATATGTATAATCCATGGTTCTGACTTGGGACGGCGTAAAGGAATTGAAAGTTGCAAGTGACCAATGAAACCTGATTTGACTTCAAGAGGAAGGTCAAGGCCTCTGAGGGCTGTCTTCTTGAGGGGAAGATTGTGCAAGTCAACGGTACCTACATGTAAAAAGGAGAAAACAGCACACATTTTACATATACAGTAATATACAATAACCATCTTAAAGTGCAAATGAACCCTT
>NW_022260003.1:191813-204837 GCF_009602425.1 Actinia tenebrosa
CAGTACTGAAAGTATTGTCGAAGGGTTCATGTGCACTTTAAAAGAAACAAATGCTTAACAATTCAAAAACATTAAACTGAAGTTTTTACTTGATATGTTTTGGCAAAGCTTCAGAAGCGTCATTTATTATTTTCAAATAACCATTTTGCTTTCTGATCGGTTGCTGCATGTTTTTTTTGTGAGAGTATACATGTACATACAGCATGGGCCTTGCTCAAACGGCAGCTGTGTTTGTTCGAATGATTAAAAAAACCTGTGTTTTATCACTCATGTGAATTCATTTCCAAGCTCTTAATGCAAGGTACAGTAGTACTGTATACACTTGGAGGAATCTATTCCAGTCATAAACAAGATGACACAATGCACACTTTTTATTTTGTTATTTCTATCCAAAAAACAACTATTCAAACTTATCAGGAAGTGAGATTTATGACAGTTACTCCTAAACAACATATGGTATAAATTAAATGTAAGATTACAGATAAAACGGGTGGAATTTCAAAAAAATATGTTTTGGCTATAACTATAGTATAGCTGAAACATTATGTTTCTTTTAAAATCCTACACGTTTTATCCATAATCTTACATTTAATTTATCATGTCTGAACATGAATACCTCAAAGATACTAACATATGGTGTGTATAGTATACATAATATGCAAATAATTTTCTATTTATAATATGTGATTATATAATTAAAACCAACGTATTTTGATGCAAAACACATCAACTGCAATGTCCAATGTCCTTTGATAAAAAATGGACCTAAAAACTTCATGTCTCAGGCAACTGTGCTTTTGCGGGCCATTTCCAATCTTTGGACATCATCAGCTGATATAATTGAGCCGCCAGATTTGGGTTTATTTATTAAAGATATGAATTAACTGCAGCTCTGTTAGCTCTTGTTCTTACCATGCTCAAACAAGATTGTTTCTGCTATTAGATGGTAAAGTCCTTTAGCTTGCAAAACATCAATGTAATGCAAATTGATATCACGATTTGAGCTACATGTATTAAAGGCATCTTATAACTACAGCTATTGCTATGATCCAGGGCTGGTCATGAGACAACGTCCGGACAGAATCAGAAATTGTCCAGTCAAATCTTTGCCTTGCTGGCCGTTTTGACCCCCCGGGGGGTACTCTTGCTTGTTTAGGGTAGGAATGGGCCACTGAGCCCTCTGAACCCTGACCCTGTTCCAGAGTAAAATTGCTGAAATTTATACCCTGTCCCAGAGCAAGACCACTGAAAACCATACCCAGTTCCTGTATTGTGAAAATAGATACCCTGTTCCAGAGAGGAGAGAGCGTGATTTCATATACCCTGTCCCAGAGCAAGCATGAATTTTTATATACCCTGTTTCATAGTAAAATTGCTGAAAACCATACCCTGTTTAGCGATACGTACCCGTATAACGAATATAGGGGAGTACCCCCCCCCCCCCGGGGTTTTGATCAGTAACACAATTTAGCCAGAAATGAGGAATGACTGAACTAAAAGTAATTTGGCTAGTCATCAAGATCAGTGACTAATTATTCATTACTTTTAGCCCTGTTATTAAATGTTAGTACATGTATTCCACTTATCTTAATGCAGTATACAGTACTATTTACAATTATGATACAAACCACTTAAAGCTGTTTCCTATATTAATTAGATTGTTTTTCCAAGAGTTAATTATACCAAAATACCAAGCCTTCTGACCTTTGGTAATTAACTACTGATATCAATCTCCTTTACATATTGATTTATAGATGTTATTGTCATTCTCATATTTAATATATTCAACCATTATTTTATTTGCAGTGCACTGCAAGGCTATGTATATATCTGTGATACAAATATACAAGACTTATATTAGTGTGAAAATACATTTATTACTTAAATTATTTCAACCCTATAAGCCATAACATTATACTACATTCAAATCTTTTAGCTTTACGGTATTCAAATATATCAATGGCAAGAAATGGGTAGTTTTGGCTCACAATTTTTCCAGATTTTGATAAAATACTTGGACCACATCAAATTTTAATTCCCTAGTTAAGTCATTTGGCCACTTTCCAGCCACAATAATACTTATTTTTCTATGTAGCTAGTAAATTATAGAGCCAATGAACTCACCAACACCAATAGATAGTTGATCTGTGTTTAAATTTTCCACGTATTCTCCAACATAAGTTCGTAGTATCCATGCTGCCAGCCCCTCAAGCATGGCTCCCAACGAATTCCTTACGTTTTCTCAATTTTTGGCGCTCAGTAAAAAATTATATCCAAAGATATGGTTCTCCAATAACCAGTGTAGCTATCAGTGCCCATGGTAGATTAAATATGTAGTGAAAACATAAAGAAAATAAAAAGGACAGCTTCACATCGACATGGTGAATTACTTCATCTTGATGATTCAATCCATCCAAAATAGTAAGCTTGATCCGGAAACGACTAGATATCGATTAGCCGATGTACTGTTTTGGTCGATTGGTCGTCAATAACTTTTCGGATAATTCCCCGACTTTGTTCCGAAAATGTGAATCATCGATTCTCGAGCAGTTCGATTGATTCTCGTTATTTTATCAGAATTTTCTTGTTTCTTTTCTAATTTTGAAGCAAAAAGCTAAGAAAGTTTAAGAATAATATTTTCTTTTTTTTGTTGGAGCCTTTTTCAAAACTCACTTATATTATAATTCAGTGGCGATTGCTAGGATCAAGACATTTCTTTTTTCTCGTTCTAATATTTGTACTTCGTTATAATGATTTATAGTTATGGAAAAAAAAAAGAATTCAGAACTCACTCTTGGAAAAGAAATCAGCTCTGGGTTCCCTGTTTCCCTGAGGTGCATGAAGACATCGAAGATCTACGAACACAATCCGATGTTATTCCGATATTTTCCGAAAGTTGACCGAAACCATCGAAAACACCGGCGTAAACAAAGACAAGACACTCCATGCAAAGATTCCATACAGAACGATTCTAAATAATCTGATCATGGAGATTTGGGTCTTATATTTAATACTCTTCGTCCAAGCCGTTCTATTCATTCTATACTTCACTGGTATGTGGGATGTAGTGATGTTTTTCCAAGTCTTGCTTCGTGTCTTTCTTCATGTCCTTTGGTCCTTTATCAGCTGCTTTCTTCCAGCCAAGCGCAAAAGTCTTCGAGGTCAACGGGCACTTGTAACGGGGGCAGCTAGCGGGATTGGTAGACTTACTGCAATAAATCTGGCTAAAGAAGGTATTTGCTAGGAATTTTCTGAGATATTTTGCTGTTTTATTTATTTAACTAAACAAATACATGGGTCCAGATTTAATTTACGAAGCATGATGGAGCTCATCCCATATTTACATTGGCCGATAGTAGGGTGACATAACGTGCCAAGATTTCACCTATGTTTTCTCCCTTATGCAGTGTGTGACATTGCATTCTAACCCTAAAATCCTAAGCATTCGCTATCTAGGAATTGTTATGAATCGAATCCTCTTTTGTCAAATTTCTGCAGACCGAATTATTTTTCTTCCTTCCTTCTTTTCTCCTCTTTTTCCCCTTATTTTAAGAGCTTTTTCTTTCATTCATGTCCGACCCCCTCTTAGGGATTTACTGTTACATACGATTTTTAAAAATTAGGGGAATTTTGATTATTTTTCGTCTTTCTTCATTTTTTCGTTTCTTTTTTCATTTCTTTTCTTCCTTTTTCTTTTCTTTCATTTATAGCCTTGTTTGTAAAATAGGTGCACTGAAAGGTTGACTTCTTTTAAGTTCACTGATTTTTTTAGGTTTTTTTTAGTTTTTCATTTTCCTATTTTCATTCGTCTTTTTTATTAATAAAATTGACAACTTCCTTTTTTGTTTTCTATTTCTTTTAAATAAAAAAGGCCAATTAATTCTTTTACTATCAAATATTTTTTGTTAAATCTTGACTGAATTCTAATAGTTTCCAGCCAGCTGCTCTTGCATACAATCTACATGTTTAATCACACATAAAATCCTTGCTTCAGGCAATAGTAGGATTGTTTCCTTTTCATCTATTTGCTTGGAAAAAAAATTTCTTCTAAAATTTCCTGTATTACTCTTTTTAATCGTTGTGGCTCGTTGTGGCTTGGTGTGGCTTTTTGTGTGGGTTATGGTTGCTCGTTATGTGGCTTTTTGTTGCTGGTTCCAAGCTTTTTTTGAATTCCCTGACCATTTAGTTTAATTGGTTCACTAAAGTACACCTTTGTTTCTCTCCCTTATGGCTCGTGTGTTTAAATCTTAAGTGTTAGAGGAAAACCTAAGGGCTTGTTAAATTTGATAGTAGGATTAAGGAGGATAATATGTTCTTCATCGTTATAAAAGTGAATCGATCAATTTACTTCAGTTAAATAAAAATAAGCTTGTGTGAAAAGAAATTTATTTGAAATATACTCTGGCATCAAAAATTGGACAAAATTGATTAGATAAATCTTTCTAGTTTAGAACTATTAATTTAATCATATGCTCACTTATTCATTCATTTATTTGTGCATTCCTTTATTTGTTTATTTATTTGTTTGTTTGTTTGTTTTATTTTGTTTTTTTCATTGTACAGTAATATTTATTAGATGTCTAAATACATTATGCAATTTAATGAAGAAGAGAGGAAGAAAAAAAAACCAGATAATCATTCAACAATGAAAACAAAACAAGAATATACATCCAAACACATGTATTGGCTTTCTTTTATTGCCCTACAGTTTATATCAGCCAACCTATTTGAGTAATGGTTTTGAAAAACATTAGTGACAACATAAATATTGGACTTTTGGACAACCTCATGTTGTCATTCTCAGCAAAAAAATTAATCGATTACTCATTGTTTACATAGAGAAGAGGTTCTATGTAAATTCTGAGTAATCAATAATGAACTTTTGTTGAAAAATCCAATACTTTTGTCTCTATCTTTTCTAAAAGTAAATGGTTTGAACCCAGACGTTGAAGTTTGTTGTGAAGTGTGGTCGTCCAGGAGAGTGTATTGTGTTTTTTTAAAACTTTTATGAGATGAGTCAATCATTATATATTCTAAAAAAATAGTATTACTTTTGATAGAGTTCTATTTAAATAAAACAGCTATTTGGTAGTCCATAAGTCATTATGGCTCATATAACTGGATTGTGAACCTTTTAATGCTGCCCATGCTAAACATGGTACAGGCTTTAAACAGTACTCAAGCTCCACAGTAGGTGGACCTAATGTTTATAAACATTTATTTGCCATTGTGATGTTGATAAGCAAAGCATTTTAAATAATAGGTTTTGTCACTTTGCTTTGCTACTGTAGATTGTCCAACAGATTTCTGATTGGCAATTTACAGTAAATAACGTTCAATCAACCAAAACAAATTTTGTCATCGTAGGCCCTGCACCTATTATATTATTGTGTGACTTTGTACATGTAAATATCAAGCGCACACACAAGAGAGATGTGTATCAACACCTTTAGTCCTGAGATGTGGACATAGAGTCCCAGAAACCTTACCTACATTGTACCACCTATAAAAAAATGAGCAAAAAACTTAAAGACTAGGTAGAAGCACCACAAATAATGAATGATTAAGAAAAAACCTTTACTTTACATAAGAAGGAGCATGTCTAGATTAACTTTGTAGAGTTATGTTGTCATATATTAAATCACTGCAGAGTTATAAGCAATCAAAATGCACCAAGAACATGAAAGAGAGGCTGGTTGGCCCTTTGTTAGCGCTCACATTCAATTTATCTTTCTAATAGGATACTTCTGTTATGTCATCATCAATTACTACAATTACCAGAATCCCTTGCACACTTTCTTTTCTTCAGTTAATTAGCAGCAATTGTCTTACTATTCAGATGAGGCAAAACAAATCTGAATAAGAAACCAAATTTGTACAGCATTTTTATAGTGGTAGTAATGATGCCGGCATCATGCAAACAGCTTATTTCAAACACCATTGTAGCTTTTTGTCATTTAATGTTACTACAGGTGTACACCAAAATTTGGAAGATTGTTGATTTTAATAAACTTTTTTTCCCAATGAAACCAAATGTCTTTGACACATCCACATACTGACACACCCTTTTTCATATAGGGTGTATCAGGGGCAGATTAGTCGTTCACCTTTTGCTCAAATTTCTCAGTCTATCGTCAGTCACCCCCTTTTTTTAAGCMCCCCCCCCCCCCTTTCAATAAAAATTCCTGGATCCGCCCCTGTGTATAGGGGTGACCATTTTCAATGGATTTTCTAAATCGTTTAGGATGTAAGCTTGTCATTTGGGATGTCAATACCGATGGCCTAAAAGCTGTCGCTGAAGAAATCAAAGCTTTAGGAGCTGAAGTCCATTACTATGTCTGCGACTTGTGCAAACGAGAAATGATCTATGAGGTTGCTGATAAAGTAAAGAAAGAAGTGGGGGACATAGATATCTTGATGAACAATGCAGGAGTTGTCAGTGGGAAGAAGTTGTTGATGTGCAGTGATGAGGAGATAACTAGGACCTTTGAAGTTAATGCTCTAGCACATTACTGGGTAAGCCGACGAAAAAAATAAGCGTTCTTGAGAGGTTTTGGCTTTTCAAGCAACAATATTAATGTAATTTTGTTTAACACGTGAAAGAGTGATTTTATTTAACCCGCGTAAAAGAAAAATGACTATTTAGTTAATACCACTTTACAATTTTATAAAGAAAACGTCAAAGCCGGAACTTCTCAAGAACGCTTTTACGGTATATTTCGCGGCATAGTTAATTGACTATGTTCGCGGCAAGCGTATCTTCGCACGTAGCCTTGCTATGTACCAAATGGTCATGACATCTTGGAAATGGGCTATTAGAATGCTAAAAAAGTTGGAAACCAAACCTACCAAATACCTCTTTTGGACGTTGAATTCGGTTAAATTCGGTCTGTCGATCGCGCTCTATATAGTTAACTATCAAATTCGAACTTGTAAACAAAACTAAAGAAAGACGTCTCAACAAAGAAATGCCGTTTCTGGTCGGTAATAGGCAGATTAAGAGAGAGTTTTAGATTGACTTTTTTTCTTCCCGCAAACGGCAAACGTGACCACGTTTTTATCGTTTTCCTGTATTTTACTTTACTTTACCTTTTACAAACCTTCTCACCAAAGACAAATATTCTTTTGTTTTTCTACTACTTGGACGTTTTTGCGATTCTTTTTAAGCTATTTAGAATAATTTTTAAATGGTGAATTGACGTTTCAAGTTTGGCGTGAACGTAAATCTAAAGCTCTCTAAGATTCCCGTTTTTCCTTCCCCAAAACAGCAAACGTTACCACGTTTTCATCGTTTCCCTACATTTCACTTTACCTTTTGCAAACCTTCTCGACAAAGACAAGTATTCTTTYGTTTATCTACTACTTGGAGATTTTTGCGATTCCTTTTCACTAATTTTAAAGATTTGTTTAATGGTCAATTGACGTTTCACGTTTGCCGTAAACGAGAGTCTTAAACTCTCTAATGTAACGGTAAGATAACGGTAAGGTAACGGTAAGGTAACGGTAAGGTAACGGTAAGGTAACGGTAAGGTAACGGTAAGGTAACGGTAAGATAACGGTAAGGTAACGGTAAGATAACGGTGAGTGGTCGGCGAACGGAGTTACTTGTACCGACCAACCATTCAATATATTTTTTATTTGAGTTGTATCATTCCACTTGTTTACTTGTTATCTATCTTACAGACCATCAAGAGCTTTCTTCCACACATGCTGGAGAAGAACCAAGGTCATATTGTTTCTACGGCTTCAGTTGCTGGTCATTTTGGTCTGGTTAGATGTGTTGATTACTGTGGGTCGAAGTTTGCAGCAGTTGGACTGATGGATGCTTTGCGGCAAGAAGTCTATGCTATGGGAAAGACAGGAATCCATTTTACAACTATTTGTCCTTCATTTATTTCAACTGGAATGTTTGAGGGTGTGAAATTAAAGTAAGTATATATTTTTTCTTTATTGCATAAATGAAACTAAAGGTTTTAAATGAAATAAATAAATGAGTCGGCAACAAAATGGCATCTGCCGGCAATCGTTTCCCGTTGCTACGATTTCCGATGAGGAAATTGAAAAAATGAAAGTTACTGTCATTCCAATCAATACTTAAAAGGCAGCGAAGTATGGCCTAAAAGTTTTGCTAAAAGTTTTGTGTGAATTTGTCACGCGAACTAAAAGTTTTTGTTTGTTTTTATTGAATTATTGTATATAAAAATAAGTTACTCTGTACACAAGTTGGTATATGTTAAAACAATTATACGGCGAATAATTGCTAAATATAACATAAAGATAATAATAAAGGTTTTTAAGTGTCCAGTTCTATTAGTGCTTCTCACCAATTGGGGACACTCGCACACACCTTACTAGTCCATGCCATTTAATGCTCTTTGTAGACAACGCTCAACTCACATATGCATGCCTTGATTTTTATGGAGGGGGGAAACTGGAGACGCGGAGAAACCCCCCATGACATAGGAGAGAACAACACATCAAACAAACTCAATTCACACATGGTGTTCGCACGGGCAGGGCTGGAATTAGTGAGCCGAACCTTTGGAACCACAGTGGTGAAAGACGACGTGTTAGCAGCGCAATTCCTTCAGCTAGTAGCTGATTTTTTAGTTAACCAACACTTGCAACTGTTAATTCGTCTCCCCATCAGTGCCCTTTTAACTTAAGGGTATTTTAAAAATACGAATACACGAAATGGTGTCGAGTAAATTACGTTACCCACACCATTAAAATTTCGTAAAAATATAATACTTCCCATTGAAATATAAAGAAAAAACTTTAACCAGTGATTATTAAACCCTTAAASATTATTCCATTGAAGTTTCAGCCAAATTAAATTTCGGGCAATTTTTATACTACAGTATTTCCCCTCCAACAACAAAGAAATCAATTTTTACTTAAACATACCGGCTTTTTCCCACATCAACAGATACCCATCTCTACCAGGACTTCAGGTCCTTAGTCCCCAGAGTGTTGCCGATAGCATTGTTGATGCCGTAAAGAGAAACAAGATAATGTTGTTAATACCTTTCTTAGCTAATGTCAGCCTTTTTGCCAAGGGGTAAGTACTGCATTAACCTTCTCAAGTATCTCTCAGCGCGGACGGATCAACGGCTTAAAATTGGCTGAAATGAAGTACAGACAAAGATAAAGAGCGGGTCAAGATTAAAAATTTGGTATCATTTATTTCAGTAGTTTTCAAAAATAACATATTACAGACTCCCACCAGTCCCCCACAAAAATCATAGCTTGGACTACCTGTGCAAATTCGTTAGCAACAGTGCGCGCAACATTTGCTTCGTGTGCGGTCTAAGTCTTTGAATGACATCCGTAAACTTCCCCTTGCAGTACGACTGCGGACACTAGCAAAAATAACTTTATATGTTTTTCTTTGTCAACAGAATATTGCCAACCAAGGCAAGTGATTTGCTACTTCATTTCCTTGGAGCCGATGTTGCTATGGATACATTTGTTGGACGCCAAAAGAAACCTTAAGAATGCAAATGACGAAACTTGTGTACACCTAGTTATCGGCAGAGCAGAAAAACGATGAGGTCGCTACTTTAATGATTTCTTTTTTAATTTAACCCAGAGTCATATGCAAAAACTATAAGCGCTTCATTTATTTCTCTGTTTCTCCAAACTCGTGATAAAATCTTGTCGAACTAGAGTAAGCTACTTGGTGATATTTGCGTAGCGTAGCGTAGTGGCCCTCAATACTCTTGGGGAAGGGGACTGGACTGAACTCCCTTTTCCCTCCCCTCCTTTCCAGTCCCCCTCCGAATCCCAACTCAAACTCTCAACCCAACGAATATTGAGGGCGGCTACGCAAGCTAGATCCTCAAGAACTGGGAATGAAACTTATGACCGGAGGCAGGTGGAGAGACTTGAGAAGAGCGTGTTTACAAAATATTGGAGCTTTAAATCGGAAAGTTGTTCTTATAGCAAAGGCCAAAAAAAAAATTTTTTTTCTGCTCTGTCGCTTTTATCATGTAATTCCAAAGATCTGCAAGAATTCTCAAGACTGGAGAATAATTGCCATAGCTGGAAAGATTGGAGAATAATAAGTCCAAAACTCGCCAAGATATGATTTTTTAAATATATTGTATGAAAATTGAATGAAAATATTAGTTGGTAGGCAAAAGATGCTTTCCAGCAAAGGTAGTTTTCTTAGAAAATTCACACTTTTCAAAAGTCCTAACTTCGAGAGTTTTGAATTTATTTATTTTAAACTGTTCTTTCCAGCTCTGGTAATTAATATCCGTTATACTAATTTCAAAATACCTAATAATTTTAAACTAAAATTAGAGTTGCATCCGCCAAGACAATTTTAAAAGGAGGTGTATTCTGACTCTAATTGTATCATCACTCTTGTATCGTATTATTCTCAAATTCTCTTTCCTGTCCAAATTAAAGATTAATTTGGATCGTTTCCATTCGCATTCTTTCGAGGAAAAACTGTGACTTATGGAATTAGTCTTGTACAGTTTGGGATGATATAATCAATCTGCAATAGGACTACATGTCTGTCCAATTTGGAAATGATTGAATTCAAACAATTCCTCTGGTTTTTCTCGGAATTTTTTTCGTCCAACTTTTTCCAAATTGGACAGCATGTAGTCCTATTACCTACACTAATTTGAATCAATCCTATCTTGTTCCCTGGATGTCTACATAATCTGATGTTTACGTAGTATACATCGTATATTACAATTATGTCGTAAATCAAATATTATATATCATGTTTAAAATAAGATTACAACCTTCGACTCTTTTTGTTTAATGGGAAAGGAAGTGAATGGTAAAAAGGAAGAAAGGCACGACAGATTTAGTGATGCTTTATCGAAGTGTATGCGACATCGAGTGTATAAGCAGATTTAAAAATCTGCCTCAGTTGGGCTGATCTAAGTCAGGGCATGGCTAACTCACAGATTGAACCCTGAAACAACCTCTGGGCTGATCTAAGTCAGGACATGGCTTACTCACAGATTGAACCCTGAAACAACCTCTGGGCTGATCTAAGTCAGGGCACGGCTAACTCACAGATTGAACCCTGAAGCAACCTCTGGGCTGATCTAAGTCAGGGCACGGCTAACTCACAGATTGAACCCTGAAGCAACCTCTGGGCTGATCTAAGTCAGGACATGGCTAACTCACAGATAGAACCCTGAAACAACCTCTGGGCTGATCTAAGTCAGGACATGGCTAACTCACAGATAGAACCCTGAAACAACCTCTGGGCTGATCTAAGTCAGGACATGGCTTACTCACAGATTGAACCCTAAAACAACCCCTGGGCTGATGAAAGTCGGGGCACAGCTAACTCACAGATAGAACACTGAAACAACTTCTGGGCTGATGTAAGTCAGGGCCCAGCTAACGTAACCTGAAACAACCTCTTTGCTGATCTCGTGAGACCATATTTTGAACAAGTTTGAATATATATTTTTTCATGTAGAATCCCACATACACAATATTTTCAGACGGCCCCCGCTCTTAAACGCTTTTGTTAGTATGGTAATTCCATGCCTCCTAAGATAATGAAGATGTTTTAATGTTTTCAAAATCACTTGGAAACCACTTTACTGAACAGAGAAGACTGTATGACATTGAGGAATATAACGTTCGTGCCATTTGCCTTGGTTTTTCTGACTTCCTTCTTCGAAAATAACCTATAAAAATAAGCAAGATTTCTTTGTTAACTGGAGAATTACCTCGACCAACACGGAGTAAGTACACCAACTGAGTTTTCTTGAATGGTTGTTTTTAAATTGCCTTTTCTCTGACAACACTGACGAATATGATCGTGTTTAAGAGATGACGAGTGTTTGAACGGCAGGCGAAATGATATCATTGTTCGTAAAACTTGATCTGAAGTTGTTTGGAAAAGAGATCGACTAAAAAGATGCAAAGAATTGTATAGGAGATTCAGTATTGATTTATTATCGTCCTGAAAATGCAGTAAAATCAGGGAAAATTGGATAAGTGGTTCACAACAATTGCTAACCATTCAAGCTAGAAACATTGAAAAGAAAATGAAAAAAAATAGGTTTATAATATTTTATGCAGTGAACCTTAGTATTGGAATTGAAATACTGAGGAGTTGACTGTAAATAGGCTATATAATGACATTAAACATGTCATATGGTTGGTGAAATTTATAAGTCGAAATAGTTATATAATAGGTGATAGCCAAACTGACTTCTGATACGGTTATAGTAACTTTGTTTGAGGCAGCGACTGTGATTTCTTCTACCGGCGATGCAATACACGCCTTGCAGATTTTAAAATTTGACGAGAAAGTTGAAATCCTGCTACAGGAAACAAATAATGAAAAAGGCAGTCAGCGCGACTGCTCAAGTTATTGCCTAAAGAGTAGTTGTTTACAATAAAAATAGACACTGAATTAATCTAAATAATGAGAAACATCAACATTGTTTTTCTATGAAAAGGATAAGATTCCAGTAACTATGTACTTGTAACTGAGTAGTTGCTCATTGAAGTTTTTAATATTGCCGAGAAAGCTTTAATCATAGTACATATGAAAGAAAGAAAAGAAACAACAGTTTGCATAAAGTTATGGCCCACAGAGTAGTTGGTTGTTCAGAGTAAAAATGAAAACCAGAATTACTCTAAACGCACTTAGAAAATATCTTCCATCTATTTTCGTCTAGGATGACACACGCGTGAAACCTAGAGAGCATAAATAAGAGAGGGAAACTTCTTTTTTAGTGATCAAAACGCTCGCTCTTTAGCTCGCGCGCGCGCAAGTTTATGGCGCAGGGGAGTGAGAGTAAGGAGAAATTTAATTCATCCGGTTACTAAAAATAGCCCAGCCGTGAATTAACATGGCGCGCGCGTCATTAAGAAGTTTCCCTCTCTTATTTATGCTCTCTTGATGAAACCAATAGGGAACTACTTTTGAATAGCAATTTTTTGCAAAATCCTGTGTATTTAAGTTACGCACTATTTAGCACTAATTAGTTGTAGTTGTTATAGGTTGCTATCAATAGACGTCACTTCC
>NW_022260003.1:216077-226089 GCF_009602425.1 Actinia tenebrosa
CTTGCCTGCTTGCCTGCTTGCCTGCTTGCCTGCTTGCCTGCTTGCCTGCTTGCCTGTCTGAAGCCGCACACTTTCGACAAGTATCTTAACTGTGATTTTGGTTGCCTCGTCAGACATTAATGAATGCTCTAATTTTACCATTTGTGGAGCTAACGCTATTTGCAAGAATAATATTGGATCGTATGAATGCACCAAATGTGATGAGGGTTACATGAATGTGAACGGRAAATGTGAAGGTACTATAAGTTAGACAACAGAGCCTTCTTCCGATCAATTGGAATTATCTGAAGAATATGCAACTTAACAAAGCTAAAACCATTTAGTCAAATCCAGCTCGTGGTCTATCATCAATGCTGCGTTCTGATTGGATGAGCTAGTACTAAACTATAAGTTATAGCCTACTAGTAGCGAAAAGTGCCGGCTTTGAAAACCAAAGTCGAAACTTGTTTGCATCTATAAATTTGACCGACTAGTTGGATTTGACTAAGACAATGATAAGTCCTCTCGTCCTCATGGCCTATGAATCAATAGTCCATATGGGATTCGGCCGCATGGGCTATTGGTTTAAGAATTGAGAGCACCCATTCATGTCCTCCAACATGGCACGTGAACATCACGTGATGACTTTTCAATTCTTTGTTTATTACAGATGTAGACGAATGCACAACTGGCAAAGCTAGATGCCATGAAAGTGCCACCTGCATCAATAAGATTGGATCTTTCTACTGCTTATGTCCACCTGGGTTTACAGGCAGTGGAGATGTGGTTAGCGGATGCAAAGGTGACGACTAAGATTATCTCAGACTGTCTATTCTAACTTAACATTGTTTATTCCTGATATTGTCTATTCTTGACATATGTAATTTAAGACTCACATTTTATCGACACCCTGCAACGATTTCTCACGGCTAACTCACAGATCGACCGGTTTCTGATCCAATTCAATTTTTTTTTATATACATGTTAAGATATCGATGAGTGCAGAAACAATCCCTGTGAAGAAGGCAGCGCATGCCTGAATGATGCTGGTTCCTTCCAGTGTTATTGCTTGGAAGGCTACTCATACGACACGGCAACACAAAGATGCAAGGGTAAATATTCACGTGGGAATGATACGCGGCAAAAGAAAATGGACTAAGAGAAGGAATCTCTGGTCTCACCGTTTGATGCTATTTAGATTCACATTTGCCGTTGCTTGTTTTTCTGCACGCGCACACTGTGCTCTCTCTACGCCGTTTGCTTACTTTTTTCATGAAAAACCAAAAGAAAAAATGAGCTCATAGGATAGAGCGCGCACAGCACGCGCGTGCAAAAACAAACGATAAAATAATTGATTCTAAAAATAGCAACAAATATTTAAAAAATAGCATCAAAGAGTGCTCATTATGGGGCCCAGGGATTCTTTTTCTGAGGTCATATTCTCTCGTACGCGGCCTTGCTAACAGGTCACGTGACAAAAACGTTATCTTGTGATGTATTTGGCACCTCCTAAAGCAGTCCCATGATTCAGCGCACGTCGTACTCGTTACCAGTTTTTCGCGCAACCTCGATACGTATGTTACTCTGATGACTGTTTTTTGTGTGTTTTATTTCAGCTGCTGATCTAAGCATGGGTGACGATAGTCCCTGAACGACGGATTCTTTATTAAGCTAACTCTCAATCCTTGAAAATCTTACTTTCTTATATCAGCAACAAACTCATCCTAAACTCACAAAATAGTGTACCCATTCCTTTCCCATCTATTCATTTTACCCTTACCCTTATAAAGATGTTTCCCATTTTCAACCTTTCAAACACTTTTTTCAATCATTTTTTCTTTTCCTCTTGTTTATCGCGAACATGTAACATTTCTAGTGAAGCAGTTAGAAAGTAATTTTCACATTTAGTGTTAAAGTTACACAGGAAAACTGAAAGCTGAATAAAAGCATCTAAGACTTATAATTGATGTTATTCTATTATCTAATATTCTAATATTTATTTCAATAAAGTTACTCACCAAAAGCCTTGAAATCTGAGGTCACTGAGGATTGTGGGAAACTTTACATATCAAACAAGTAAAGCTTTTTTGACACACACTAGCACTGCAGCTTGAGGATGCTCAGAAAAAGTCATACTGTAACTGGTAAAATATGTGCAAGCCCATCAACAGTTGTCAAGCGGTTGAATCATTTATATGTATCTACCCATAATCCTTGTCGGTCTCACCTTTGTAGCTTTTCAGGTGACTTACTTTATTGAAATAAGTGTATATGCTTTTTTGATATGTAAAGTTTCCCATGATGCTCAGCGATCTCAGCTTTCTAGGTTTTTGTTGACTAACGTTATTGAAATAAGTGTATACAAACACACGTTTATTAGGGAAATAACTTACAAACATGTGACTGTGTGTGTGTGTTTTGTGCTCATAGTTTATTGGATAAAATTCAGATGATACACATATCATGCTGTAAAAACTGATGGGTTGCTAGCATAAAGATTCAAAAGACAATAACATGCCGTTAACAATGAATGCTGAGAAGTCTTTTTTAAATGGCACCAACATGGCCGCGATGACGTAACTTGTAATCAAAAAGCAGAGTTGAGTATTCAAATAAATGAGTGCGTGTAAAAACTGATTTGTTGGTAGACTCATAAAAATGAAGGTAATCAAAACGTCTATACGCCTGGCTCTCGGATTTTTGGTTTATTCATAACCCATTGCTTTAGTAGTTAAAAACAGGTGCTAGCTTTAATTAAAAGAGAAAATTCGTATTTGCTAATATTTATTGGGAAGGTAATGAAACAGGTGTAAAATGTACTGTATTTTTGAAATTATTACTTTTGGCTTTGAAATCTTTATTGCACTCTAGCTATAGTCACTAAAAGTCGAAATCTGATATCGAAATTCGTTTGCTGATCGGATCATCATGATGAACTCAACTACACAACAAGTTCTATGCCCAAGGTTAACAATATCTCATAACAAGGACGCCCACAATTTCGACTATTCTACTAATGTTCTAGTTTGTATCATAAACGGCTTGTTGATGCTTCCAACGACGCTGTTCAACTTGGTGTTAATTCTTTGTATCCTGAGAAATCCTTCTCTTCGTAAGCCATCGTATTTACTCATTTGCGCGTTGGCTTTTACCGATTTTGGCGTTGGGGTTTTATTACAACCGCTGTTCATTGCGAGGAAAGTTGCTCTCATTTTATCACGACAAGATTTTTACTGCAGCTTGCTTAAGTCTGGAAACATTCTGGCCCACATGATCTGTAGTCCATCATTTTTTATTGTAACTATGATTAGTATCGATCGATATCTTGCAATCCGACTACGAACTCGATACAACCAAGTTGTAACGGCGAAGACCGTGTTAAAGTTTCTTACTGGGTGTATGGTAAGTGCTTTAGCAGTAACTTTAGGGAGACTGCAAGCGACTAAACCAAGTTACATGGGAATAGCAGCTGTTTTAATGTTTGTACTGCTACTGGTAATTATGGTTTCTTATTTCATTTCCATAAAAACCTTGAAGACTCATCACCGACAGGTTCATAGCATCCAAGAGTCCATGCTCGTTCAAAGTGCCCAACACAAACGTACAATAAAAACTCTGCTGATCATCGTATCTTGCTTGTTTTTGTGTTATATTCCTTTTGTCGGCGTGGTCATTGCTATTGCAATACAAGGACGTAATGCAATGCTAATGATAGCATGGGAATATACTGCAACTTTACTGTTTTTGAATTCCTGCTTGAATCCTCTGTTACATCTTTGGAGATGTAAGGAATTGAGACAATCTTGTGTTAGTTTGGTTTGTAAAACTTGGCACAATTAGCCTCCATAAAATTAACAAGCTTAAGTTAAGCGAAAACGTTGTGTCAATATTTAACAATTATTTGACGAAGGCGAAGTGAATATCGGGGAATATTTACCGAGACGCGAGTCTTCGACCGGCGAGGTAAATATTCTCCGATATCCTCTGAGGCTGAGGCAAATAATTGTTTTAGTATAAACACACAGGTGATTCTTTCAACAAAAAAAAAGATTAAAGATTAAAGACATTTTTTCCCTGTAACAGCAACAAAGCGGCTGGCCACTATTTTGGATTATCGCTGGAGGTGATTATCGTGTGATATCTGTGTATTTTTACTAATTGCTAATATTTCGCCATGTAATATCACTTAAATGGTTATGGCGACACTGATAAAGTTTCAAGTGAAAGTAGAACTTCTTTCCACCTGCACAATGTTACTAGACAACATTGTTTTGAGTTCATAGTCAGGCAGAAGGGAGGTAATAGTTTTGTTAAGACCAACCATATTGCTATAGGTCAATTAAATAGTTTTGCACGAACAAGAAAAAAACGTGGTTTTTCGTACATAACAACTTTCGGGAAGAAAACAGAATAAGCCTTTTCATAGTTTAAGAATCGAGTCTGGATCTGGACACCTGTAATGTGAAAGTTTCATTGGCCAATCATTTTGTTGCTTTCAATTTAATCCACCAATCAGAGCATTGATTCAAATCACTATAGCAACAAATAGTTGAGTCTTGTTTACATCTTCGAAAGTCCATGCAATGTTCTGGTGCTTGTTTAAAACTTGTGCAAAGGAAATGATGTAGTGAATTTTAATTTCATTTTTTTCACTCCACGTTTTTCATTTTGGGAAACATAATTGTCACCTCGCATAAAAAAGTTATTGAAGACTTTTTCCCGATTATATTGTGCCCATTGGGAGCTCCGCTTTTAGGCAGTGCCTAAATTTATATATTTAGACTTTAAAGCATTTTGGTGGACAGGAATGATTAGCGGGAAAATTTTTTTAATAATGTCTATATCTATTCTTGCATATAAAAAAGAAGTAAAAAAAAAAAAAAAAARAWAAARAAAAWMAAAAATTATTTCGAAAAGTTGGGTAATTATCAGGTCACCCATCCAAGTACTAATCTCACTCAAACGTGCTTGAYTCAGTGTCTTGKAAGCCCAAGTTTTTTCCACTGAGCCACGATTTCAGGAAATTAGCACAACAATAGCCATGACAACAAAGAATCAGATAGACTTCTTTTTTACTCACTTCAAATCAACGTGCCAGTGCGTGGCAGAGTGCAAGGGATTAGCTGTAGATATGGTCTGGGGGCCGGCTAGTCTCTCCCCTGATGCTTCGGCTAGAACACTATCCTGCGTAATCCGTACACCCAAGGGCAGAGGGACTTAATCGCCGTCATGTCCGAAGTCCATACGATGACCCAGCGGATGTCTAGGGGTATGGCATGAAGGCACTAATTTTTGGTGAACGTGGGTTCGATTCCCACCGTAATAAGAGTACTTTATTTTTTCTTCTTCTTTACCTCTAGCCTTAGATCTTTTTATTATATTTTTTAACAAATGACTGAAAAGAAAATGAGGATTTTTATTCTTTTTTTTAGAAAGGATGTCTACTTTTTTGTTAATATTCAGTATTAACAGTTAAGCGATCTGCAAAATGGAGCTGTACATTCCTGGTTTGAAATAACCTGAATCACGCTCTCTTGGAGAGGGCGGCGGGGAGAGAGGGGAAACAAGGGCTCTCCTTTCCCCGGAGCTGAGTTGGATGACRAGAGCTTTTACCAAACTTGAGGATTTTCTGTCTAAAATTGTTTTCTCGTCGTTACATGTTATACTTGATAACCCATCGAGTTAATGTAATCGGGCAATGTCATTGGACAGTCTCAAGAGCGAATCGCATTGCACCTTTTCGGTAAAATACACGCTTGATCGCGAATCGCTATGCCATCGAGAACGCACTCATCAGATTTTTCACTAAATTTTCTTTTTCTTTTTCTTTTTCTAATATGTCAATTTGCGGGTTAGCATTGTTTATCGCAAAAAAAAAATTTTTCTYGGAATTGGTATTAGGTATGATTCATTGGTAACAGGACTGGCTGTCATCCAATTCTGTCGGTAATCATATGAGGAGTAAACAAATTGGACTCCCACTATACGTGTTCATCCAATTTCGTATATTCTTCATATGATTACAGGGACACCGAATAGGACTCCACTAAATCCTATTACAATTATAAATTATTTCTTCCAAAGTGTAATGTCATTTGGACTCCTATTGTAAACGAAAATAATTACAGCGAGAACAATTGGTCGGTTGGTGAAATATTCTTATTTCTTCAGGACCAGGAGTTCAATCAATTAATAACCTCGAGAGAGTGAAACGAAATAATTAATGCAGGGAAGAACGAAAGGAAGAAAGAAGAAGGGAAAGAAAAAGGGAAAGAAGAAGAAGAAAAAAAGTGAATAGAAAATAGAAAAAGCGGAAAAAGAAGGACACAATAGGTTGAGATTACGCAAGAAAAATTAGGATTAGGAATGAAGAAACTATGTTAAGATACTTTCTTGAGTAATGAAGAAATAAAACAAGCTAAAGACAAGTGTCAATGTTTACTTGGTTTTACACAAATGATTTAACAATGGCCAGCGTTGATGAAAGGAAAAGTAGTTTCCAGACTTCCCCTGATCTAAGGGTAGATCCACTGCTCCACAGAAAATTAAGATCTGAAAAAACAATATAATTTGTCAGCATACTGAGAACAATCTTCTACTTTATTTAAAGGGGCACTTGGCGATGAAAATTGGAAAAGACTTGTAGCTTGGTTTAAACTTATCTATTATTGCCCCAATAGTTGACAAGCAACATATTTTCTTCACAGTAAAAAAGTGGCGGATAACGATAATCAATTATTGTGTCCTTAATAAGGGAAATATTAAATGTAGTGGTAGTTTTGACAATTAACTGTGTTGTGTTCTTAAACATTAGCCTATGTGTAGCAGAGACGGGGAGCCGGGAGTTTTATGAGAATTAGTTTGAGTTCCGTTATGAAGAAAGACAGAGAGTAGCCCCCCTTTAAAAATGCTCCTTAGCATCCCCCGTCCCTTGCTTGGAAGAGTTAGCAACGACACTCTTTATCACTACGAAAAATAAAGATTTACATTTTATTACATGATTTATTGATTTATCCTTATATTATCAATTCAAGAGTACAGCAACATACTATCCCTAGCTCCGCGGATTCTCGGCGCTAAGGCGCGCATGCGCTCTCGACGCTACGACAGACATGATGGTCAAGTCAATGTGGCTGCCTTAGAATGGCAATACTGCTGATCACAGGTATCGTAGACGTACCTAATAGTGAAATCCCTTTTGAATCCTTCTTTGGAGTGGGTGGTTGAGGAAGGACGTCCTTCTTGCACTTGTCTTTAGATTGATGAAATCCCATTTTACATGTACATTTGTAAGATCCAAGGGTGTTGGAACAGGCCGAGTTCTGGGGACATTTGTAGTCACCGTTGTAGCATTCATTGGTGTCTGAATTAAGAAAGACAAGTGGAAACTTTATAGAACTTTTTTTAGAATTGGTTTAAGTTGGGTTGTGTATTGAATGGAGTGGTGTGGAGTGTGGAGTGTGGAGTGTGGAGTGTGGAGTGTGGAGTGTGGAGTGTGGAGTGGAGTGGAGTGGAGTGGAGTGGAGTGGAGTGGAGTGGAGTGGAGTGGAGCAACTCACCAGCACAGGAAAAGCCATCTCCATCAAATCCTTTCTTACATTTACAGCTATAAGAGCCAGGAGTATTCTCACACACGGCATCAAAATGACAGTGACGTTTGGTGGAGCTGCACTCGTCGACATCTACAACCAGTCGTAAGCAAACAAAAATAAAATTTTAAGATGGTATTAGTCCCCTCCGCAGACTACTCGCTAAGGTTTATGTTGCGGGTCGAGAGGGATGGGTAACCTGTGGTGAAAACGAGGAAACTCTCAGTTAAAACAGGAAGCCCAGTAAAAGAAAAGAGAGAGAAATGAAAAAAAAGAGCAAATAAACGCCCGAGGAGGAGGCTAAGGTGCAATATAATCACATGCTTGGTAAAAGTGAAAGTGGTGAAAAACATTAGGCTGCTCATCGAACCACTACGGAAGCGTACGTATTGATAGCACACGCCATATCATCACATAAAATTCCTCATAAAAACATTGGAATTGGATTATATTGGTCTATTTTATTCTAAATTTTTTTCTTGTAATCATACCTTGACAGTTTTGTGTCTTGCTGTTAAAAAGATATCCTTTCTGGCAATGACACTTGAACGAGCCAGCGGTATTCACACACGCGGCACCTTTGCTACATGGGTTTTTCTTACACTCGTTCACATCTAGAATAAAGATATTGACCAACTTTATACGGCAAAAGTAAACTCAGCTTTAAAGTCATTGTGGGGTTCAAAATATAATATATAAAAGCTGAGAGCAAAATGGTACTCCGGAAGAGACTCGTTAAATATGGAGGGCAACACGTTTATCAATATGTAAAGTGTATGCCACATCGAGTGTATAAGCAGATTAAAAAATCTGCCTCAGCTAGTTGAGTTCTCTCGTTTGCTAGACGAGATCTCAACCGCTCGGCCACTGAGGCTTTACGGGAGAAGGTCGTGTTAGATCTATATCTTAAATCAAAGTCGCAATGTTTAATGTTTAGTGTCAAGTACCTCTCAAAATAATGTTGATTGGTTTATACCTTGACATACGCCATTGTTTTCTTCGTAGCCTGGCTTACATCCTGTGCATCTCCTTACAGTATTATCACAATGACGAAACTCTTTATTACATTTGTCATGTCCCTTCCACTCACACCACGACAGGGCTAAAGAAAATAAATGCATGAACGCGTCAAGAGCAGTTGCATTTTAGTAAGAACAGACAGGAAGCATTCACATTTTTATGCCATTTTTTTTGGTTTCAATTCCCTCCCTCCACGAAACCTGCTAAATTCCAATTCGATCTATGAGTTAGCGGCGTGCCCTGATCAGCGATTTGTGAGTTAGCCGTACAAACCCTGACATCAGAGCAGCCAAGAGGTTGTTTCATGGTTAGTTCAATCTATTAGTTAGTCATGCCCTGACTTAGATCGGCCCAAAGGTTGTTTCAGGGTTTGATCTGTGAGTTAGCCATGCCCTGACTTAGATCAGCCCARAGGTTGTTTCAGGGTTCAATCTGTGAGTTAGTCATGCCCAGACTTAGATCAGCCCAGAGGTTGTTTCAGAGTTTGATCTGTGAGTTTGTCTGGCCCTATATTAATAATACATGCTGGGTCAAAAGAAGGTCCGCAGTAAATTCAAAAATTAAAGCAATAATAATCTACGATTTTCTTTACCTGTACATCCATCAATCGCATCACCTTTGCCGGTAAATCCCTCGGGACAGAAGCACGTAAAGGATCCTGGGAGATTTTTACAAACAGCGTTGCGATGACAGTCAGCTTTGCCAGTGGTGCATTCATCGATGTCTGGAAGACAAAACAATGTTTTTTGAAAAGAAAGAATATAATATATATGGACACCAGGGAAAGTAAGTCAATTTTACCTAAGCAATTCCTTCCATTTTGACTGGTGTATCCATTGTCACACGTGCAGGTAAATGACCCCTCGATATTCTTGCAGCTCGAATGGGCACCGCATTTGTTCTTCTCCGAACATTCATCAATGTCTTTTGAAACAAAATAGCAAATAAATTGTTAACATGTAAGCTCGAAATGTTAGGCATTACGAAGAAGTTTTGATCTATCATTACTAATTCTTTTCAATATGTCAGTATTTTATCAAATTTAAGATCGTTACAAACATAAACAGGAAGAAAAGTGTAGTTTATCGTTGCCTTAGCGCTTGACAACAAATTGATATTAATAAAAAGAGAGCTTGACGAGATTAAGCTTGTTGCATTAATACGCGAGCACCCCAGACACAAATCGCGTCGTATAGTTTGCAATAGACTGCCGTCAATCATAGAGCTATGCGTCAATCAAACAGCTCATTCTACTGGATGTACTCAAACTCTTTGCAATCGCTTTCGGAACTTTCCTTCGTGATATCTGACTGAGAAAGTTTGATAGAAAAGCCAACTCACTGATCCAAACGTGTATAGATGGCGTCAACATGAATGATTGACAGTTTGATAGAAAAGCCAACTCACTGATCCAAACGTGTATA
>NW_022260014.1:4463-67211 GCF_009602425.1 Actinia tenebrosa
TTCAGTGCCCCGCTAGTCGCGGGGGTCGGGGGTTTCAATTGACTAGTGCATTAGGCTTGGGGGCCCTTTCTTCTGCCAGTATATTGTTCGACTTCTTCTTTGTCTTATAAATTGAATAAAGATCTGTATTCCTTTGTCTAGGAGGTTCTTAAAACTAAGTACTGATATTGATAAAGAAGTAGAAGGGCTGAAAACATTCACAAGTGAGCGAAAGGTCTATTAAATAAGTTTTCGTTTGAATAATACGCTCTAGAAGCAATGACAAAGTTTAGGCTTGGGGGGCCCTTTCTCCTGCCAGTTCGACTTCTTCTTTGTCTTATCTAGTTGTTGTTACCAAGCGATACATTTGTGCATTTCGCAAGCATTCGTGTTAATTATGCATTAATAGAGAGTTTTAGATTTACGTTCACGGCAAACGTGAAACGTCAGTTGACCAGTAAAAAATTCTTTTAAATTACTGAAAAAGAATCGCAAAAAAGTCCAAGTAGTAAAAAACAAAAGAGTATTTGCGCTTGGTGAGAAGGTTTGTAAAAGGTAAAGTAAAATAAAGGAAAACTATGGAAACGTGGTCACGTTTGCCGTTTGCGGGGAGGAAAAAAAGTCAATCTAAAACTCTCTAATGTGCGGTATGCAACAAACGCAGACTGCAGACTGCAGACCGCAGACCAGAAAAAAATATCAAAAATAACTGTAGAAAAAATACTCGAACAACCTATTAAAACAACGAAACAGTGAGACAAAACATAAATATAGTAAAAATACTGACAATAATGTACTGTTTATGCAGTAGATAGACGGTGTGTGACAAACGCAGACTGCAGACTGCAGACCAGAAAAAAATATCAAAAAATAACTGTAGAAAAAATCGATAAATAAAGCGGACTCGTAACACGCTTAATTTCTTAAAGTGTATATCAAGGAAAAAAATTTATTTTCAAAATCCCTCATATTTGAACAGCGTAGTAGCATGGTTGCAGTATTTTTGTATTTCTTTTGGACTTCTATTTTCAGAGATACAAACATTTGAAATATCGATATGCAAATCAGATGGCGTAGATTCAAGAATGGGTTACATTTTGCTGTGTAATTTACGACACGTGTTCTGAAGTGAAATAACCTAAAAGTGTAGAAAGCCATATATTTCAGTCATAAGGATGATTTGTAATTTATAAAACAGTACTTTCAACAAAAGCATTTTTGTATAATAAATTAGTCTTGAATTTGCGTCATCTTATTTGCATATTGATATTTCAAATGTTTATATCTCCTAAAAGAAAATGTTACATACAAAAATATTGCAACCATACTACTACACTATTCACATATAAGTGATTTTAAAAGAAAAAAATTTCCTTGATATACACTTTAAATTTACAATTTTAAAATTAGAAATGATCATTTAGAAGTATTAAATTGATAAGAACTTTATTTTAAACTGGGACCTATTTGTTTGTGTCTTAGATTGTAATATCAATAAGCGGATATAATAACATGAAAATTTTGTATGGCAAGTGAAAGTCAGGAGAGCCGTTTGGAATTATTTCTCAAGGCGATGAATGATATCTAACTCGTTTTGCAATTTTTAATGTAAGAAACTATTAAGCGCGTATTTAGAAAGTGCCTTTTTGCTATTTAGCATTTAAACAACGCAGGGATCTCAATAAACCGCATGGTTATTGGCAGTTAGTGGCAGGATTCTGGACCTCCAAACTACTTTGTTAAAACTGCGATGCAAACCAAAGACAAAGGATACAAATGAAAAATTCGTTCTTATTATGTTGCAGGATAATTGATTCATAATTTGGTTGGGTTTCAATGCATTAGCTTTTAATAAAAGGTCCCGGAGGGAGGTACAGTGATGTTTACCTGAAGTGGCAGGATACTGGGCCACACACTGACACTGTACTGGGAATTTCGAGGAATTTTCTAACAAATTAGAAGAACTATTGAGAGAATTTAATAACAATAAGCAAGAAGTATATATTCTAGGCGACTTCATAACCCAACAGAAAACTATATAAACATGCTGTTCAGTAATAACTTCTATCCAATTATTACTAAACCATCTCGAATAACTTCGCACTCATCAACACTTAAAAATAGATCACATATACACTAATTCGACTGTCCTAACTAAGACTATTGACAGTCTTGCTGATGTCTAAAAGGAAAACAAAAATTTCCAATAAGCGCCTGGCTTATAAAGGGAATATTACGACCCACTAAGACTAAACAATGCTTATACCACAATCAATCAATCAATCAACCTTTATTAATGTGTCAATGTATTTAGTCTCAGAGAATTATTGGCATATTCAAAATCCACAGAATGTAACTAAGCTAAACGACTATAACAAATACTCTAACGTTCTTAATAACATTATTAATACATTATCCAAATTTTAATTCAGCTGAAATTTGACTGGAATAAACATCACTCCATACATTTCTTTGTATTTTGTAATCAAAATATCTTCTAGTTTTATACTCAGTATTGAAGAAAAGATACCATAAGATGATTCTAACCACGAGTTATGTATGTTAAGTCCCTAAGCTGACCTTTGGGCTTAACAGAAATAAAGTAAAACATGAAGTTATTTACAAAGAAATGTATGGAGCGATGTTTAGTGTTGAGTGTATGACATCACAGACTCCTATAAAAATTCGTTAAAATATTAATAATAATGCTTCCCATTTGAATATCAAGAAAAAACTTTAACCAGTGATTATTAGACCTCTAAGGGTTATTCCAGTAAAGTTTCAGCTTATTAAAAATTTTTCATGCTAGTCCCGGCTTTAAAAAATGGAAAAAAGAATATTTTACATCCTAATTCGATGCTAATGAAAGTAATCTCAAATTAACGCAGAAACTATTGCAACCCTACCAGTCTTTAGTAAAATCCTTGAAAGAATCGTGTATGAGCAGCTTGTTAATTTTTTTGTTAGCATCATGTTTTAAATCAATACCAATTTGGATTCAGAAAAAATCACTCAACCGAGCATGCAATTTTAGAAATAATTGATAAATTGAAACAAATCAATCGATAATAAAGAAATAATCTGTAAAATATTTTTAGATTTCAGCAAGGCTTTCGACACTGTACTGTCAATCATCAAATCCTACTCTCTAAATTAAAGAAATATGGTATTCGGGGAAAATTATATGACTGGTTTGTCAATTACTTAGCTAACAGAACACAATGCACTAAAATCAGCAACGTTAAATCAAACCTGCGGCAAACTATTAAAATGTGGTGTGCCCCAAGGAAGTACCCTTGGGCCATTATTATTTCTATTATATACGTTAATGACTTTCCTAACATATCACAAAACCTAAGTTTTAGAATGTTTGCAGTTGACACCGACATCTTTTACTCACACAAAAACCCAATCGTAATTGAACGTGTCATGAATGATGAAATGGTAAATATCTTGCATTACTGCTTTGACATTAATGAACTAACAGTGAATTTCAGAAGAACACATTATATGATAATAAAGTCACCTCGAAGATGCATACCAGGGATTAATATTTCTCGGCTTGAACAAAAGGAATACATTTAAATATTTAGGTGTTTATATATCGATCGATCAACATTTAAACTGGGATCATCAAATTAAATTTGTTCATAGTGAAGTCTCCAAAAATATTGGTATTATCAATAAATTAAGACTTTATGTTAGCATTAAGACTCTTCGTGACATATATTATTCACTTATTTACCCATACCTAGCATATGGTGCTTTGGCGTGGGGTAATACATATAAATCCAATCTAACTAAATTATACACGATTCAAAACAAATGTATCAGGAGAATATTTTACGGCAACAAATGTGAACACGCCTTACCGTCTTACAACTTACTAGATGTTTTAACAAAATTCAAATTCAAAGCAGGAATACTTGGTCATCAAATAATTAATTCTAGCCATTCCATTCCAGAGGTTTTCAAAGATAAAATCAAACTAGCTAAAGAACATCACCATATAACATGCGATATGCAGCCAAAGACAATCTTGTCCGTCCCTCTATCAGAACAAATTATTGGAAGTTCACATTTGAATTTTCTATAACAAAAATATGGGAAGAAATCCCAATCTCTATTAAAAATTTAGATTCAATCAAACTTTTTAAAAAGAATCTTAAAATGCATTTAATACTTGTCCAAATGGGTTGATAGTCTAAGAGTTTTACTAAGGTCACTTAGTTCTAATCTGCAAGTTTTAAGTAATGCAATAACAGTAATCTTTTACGTGTTATTGCATACCAAATTTAAACTAAATTCATTAGCATATCCCATCATAATTATATCTATATTTATTGTTTAAAAGAATTTAGTTTCAAGCTTAAGATCTCCATCTTGTGTAAACAGTTAGCTATATTCTTGGTCATAAAAAGTTAACCTTACAATGGGTGGTTGTCGACCCGAAAGTTTTAACTATTTCGACAACCACAGACACCATAAATTAGCTCTTTCTCTTATGATTAATTTAGTTTCAACTATCTTTCATTATTCCTTAATATTACTCCTGTGAATACTAACTTGTATGTATTTATGTGTGTGTGAATCAATAAAATGTTCAATGTTCTATGTTCTATGTACCTCATGTTCCTTTGTAGCAGACTTTAAAGCCAAAACAGTTAATATAAATACATAAATACAGGCTATAAGATATCTATATTGTCAAGTTCTAGTGAAGTCATGTTAATTGAATGAATAGGACGTTTGCACGATGTCATCATTTGACTCCCACTACCAAGATGCTTTGCGAMATTTCTTTCTTATTTAAATTTGTATTCCCTCATGAGAATAGTAAGACAATTGGTGCTAATTAACTGAACAAAAGAAAGTGTGCAAGGGAGTCTGGTAGTAGAGGTCAATGACGCCATCGTGCAAACGTCCTATTGTTTTACAATAACTTACAAATTTCTCGGGCGCTGATTGGTTATTTTTTATCATCAATAAGAGGACAGACAGATAAAGATGATGTCTGTTGGTTGTTTTGATCACTAAAAAGGAGAAGTTTTTATTGTTTTTGTTATTTTTAAAAAACAAATAGACATCAGACATCAGACATGTGTCTGTCCTCTTATTGACGATAAATTGCGTCATCACATGCATTATCAAAGTAGTGTGGTCTAAGCACAGGAAGCCCATACAAGCTTTGAGAGCTGAATGTAATTTAACGAAAAAAATTAAAAATAGAATCAATAAAAGCTAATATTTACTCACATGAAGTGTTGTATACGTCATCCTAGTTCTTTAGTAGTGATTTCGAGCCATTTTAGCGATTTTTTACAAACATTTACCTTTCCCTCTATATAAGATTTGCAAGGGAGACTCCTGACCCTAAATCGAGTCGACCCACTCATGATCGGAGCAGAATTTTCGACATTAAATCGCGGTCCCCGGTTYCTAACTCTGCAGAGCTACGAAGGGATAAATTTACGATACACACAATGTCCGAAAAAGTCCACTTACAGAGGCTAGCAGCCAGAGGAAAAAGCTCAAACTCCATCTTAAAATGGCCGTAGAATACGAAGGAAGGACGTTTTGGACCATCGACCGTGGTGACCTGGGTTCCAATGAAAAAATCACCCGTACCTGATCCCGTACCTACTTGGGACCCGACTGGACGTTTTTGACAAAACCGGCGTGAATAAAGCTGTCAAAACAAGACCAAATTTTTATGGTTTTAAAAGGATTGCCAAATCCCAAATATCAAATCACGAGTTAACCTACATTTTCATATTCCGGCTGCGTTACCAGCGTGGTTGGTCCTTATGGTGTAGTGGCAAGAGAAAATGAACTAAGAGAAGGAATTCCCCCTATATAGCCTTGTAACCATCATGTGCACAGTTTGACGCTATTTTTAAACCATTTGTTTTTCTGCACGCGCATTTATTGCGCGCGCTCTACGATGTTTGCTTACGTTTTTGGGGTTTTGCAGTTATTTCGACTCTGCCCTGAATATGAATGTGCACGTCGAAAGCTTGACAAATACGACAGGAAATTCAAGTAGTAGTTTGGTTCAACTTTCTGGAGTATTTTTACATTTATTTTCCAAAGCTTTCGAACTACATCGTCATCTTGAGGGCAGATTTGAACTTTTGAACATAAGAAAAGCACGTGAAAACGTTAGCAAACAGCGTAGAGCGCGCGCGTACTATGCGCGTGCAGAAAATCAAACGATCAAATAAATGATATCATTGGATAATATTTTTAGAATAGGTTCTAAAAATAGCATCAAGTGTGCACATGATGGGGCACGGGGATTCCTTATCTTAGTTCATATTCTCTTGGTAGTGGTTAAATCGGAATGGAATACCAAAGACGTGGGTTCGATTCCCGCCAAGGGCATTTGATATTTTTCTCTTATTCTCTCTATTTCATTACACACACCGAACGCATAATTCATTACTACTATACTATGTCTATTGTGCCCGTCGTCAATCTGTGAGTTAGCCATACCCTGACTTAGACCAGCCCACAGGTTGTTTCAATGTTTAAATTTGTTTCCAACAGCTAGGTTTCAGTATGATGCCATGTGGAGGCAGAAGCTATTAAACAAGTGTTTCATATCCTCTCAGAGACCTTGACATGTCGGGTTATGTCAGGACATTGCAAAATTATATATAGGTTATTGCTTACAAAAATATCTGGCTACCAATTTCACCCATCGTACTATCTTAGAAAAGAGGTGTTCTAAAAATATAAACAATTTATCTAGTTATCCAGAGGAGAGGTTTGAAGACGAATCCAAAGTTGAGACAATACAGTGAGCTAAAAATAGATATGACCTTCCCGAAGAGAGCCGAGAGGTGGCAACGAAATTTCCACAACACCGCTGATTGGCTGTAAGGAGCTATGACGTCATAATAAGGGGTTGTGCTAAAAATAGATATAACCTATCCAGGAGGCTGCTTAGTAGCATATTCTGATTGGTTCTCAAGATCTATGACGTCATAAGAGGGGACTGTGCTAAAAAATATATGTAACCTATTTGAAGAGGTATGACGTCGCTATAAAAAGTGTGACGTCATTCCTAGGCCTGATCCGCCCGACGAGGAGCCCCCATTATATATACAACTGCTGTTCATTCCTTATTTTTAAACTAGAAAGTGCCGGGAATGTTGATTAGACGCAATTGCAACTGTTTCCATAATTAATAAATTTCCTTTGTGTATATGATTTTAATTTGTACACACACTTTCAGGTACCCGACTGGCAGGACTTGGTGACGGATGCTCACCAAAATATTTAACTATTTTGGAAAATTTGACTTTTATAATCTTCCACTGCTCTTATTTAAGAAGTTCCCGAAAAACGTATAGCAAAAATTGATCTCCAAAACTGTGTTCTTTTATCATTGAATTCTGCAAAGAACGTGCGTGATATGGAAAAGAACATGCCTGATATGAGGTCGTATCAGCACTTCTCATCTGCTCGCGCTGGGTACCGGATAAGGTCTAGAGAGAGTCTGAGCACTTATTTGCAGAATTAAATGATAAACAACTTATCAGTAGTCTAAACATGTGATACAGCTTTGCATTTTTACTCGTCACTTGGCTCGTCTAAAGGCTCGCCAAAATACTCCGTAACTTGTAAAAATATCAGATGCTTAGTCGTATCAGATGATTAGCCGACCGATAACCTCTATTTATTTACATTTTCTTCAAATAAACGCGTTGCAAATAATTTATGACAATCAATAAAGTAATAATAAGTAGATGTGTCAGCATTTATCAGTCCAGGTTTTACAAAATGCCTCTCTTTTTGCGCAATTTTGCGCTCTGTCACGAAAAACTAGTACAGGGATTTCGGTTGGGGAGGGGATAGGGAGGGGCTGGGAAACTATAGCCTTCAACTATTTATGATGATGATGGCAATAACAATGATGATGATGATGATGATAGGATATCCGCTACCTAACTACCCTTTTAGTCGGTGACCTCGAGAAATAGAAATGCTGAGGTACTGTGCTGAAAGTGTATGAAATTTTGGGGAACTCCTCGGAATTCGTACCTATATCTTTTATCGACCCAGGTCTCTGATTGCGGATAAAATGTGGTGGAAATCTTGGCGGCAAACAAAAAAAATTAATACTGTTGAATGAACATAAACACCCAAGAAGCTTTGCGAGCGAACTCTGGAAAGCGAATCATATTGAGCATGCGCAATGGACCAGTGAATTCATGTAAACAAGATGGCGGAAAGTCCTGATGAACCACACTACAAATCAGATCCTGAACGAATAGAACGGTTATTTAAAGATCTAGATAAAAATGGAGACGGTAAAATAGATATCAATGAATTGGCTGAAGGGCTGAAAAGGTTTCACGGGGCAAGATACAGACCAGGGCAGGCTCAAGTGAGTAATGAAGTGATGCATTGACGTAGAAAAATAATTGCTTCACCATTCCGGCAACGAGAGAAACTTGGAGATAAAGAATGCAAATCATTTATTCCGATAAATTTAGAGAATCTAGATGTAAAAGTAGTTACTTGGGAAGTCTTTTGATAAGGGTTTTTTGATGGAAAACTCTGTGAGCTTAGTTTTGTTTCGTGTCACCTGCAAACAGCCAGACCCTGGAGAGAAACTGCTTTGCAAGTCAGTCACGTACAATTTTGACCTCTTTTCTTTCTCTTTACTACGAATTTCTCATGATTTTATTATCATTTATTGTCTCCTTTTATCTTATCCTGTAAATACAAAGGATTTTTTAAAAGATCGAAAGAAAGTCGTGTGCATATAATGATAATTTCAATCTCTTGTTAGTCGTGAATTTTAATCAGTTTTAGACAATAAGTATTTTAATTTAAAGAATTTTCTAGATTGTTGACATTAGTATCTTAGAGGAGATAAGTTAGAATAATTGCTTTAGAAACCAGGTTCTTAAGAAAACAGCACATCTAATGCAACAAATAAGAGTGCTCTTTCTTGGAAATTATACTTGTTTAAATCATTCTCCAATATATAACACCTACATTTAACAAAAAAATATTTCTGAAGACCACAGACTGGTAATTTAATTATTATTTGATCTACCAATATTATGGCTAGAATATTTCTAATCATAGCTTCAGTCTATATCGATTTACTTTTGTAACAGCAATAGCTTGCATACAGCTGCTTGGGAAGCATTTGTCATGATTTTATTATCATTTATTGTCTCCTTTTATCTTATCCTGTAAATACATGCTAGAGCTCTACTAGTTATCACCACTTGCTTCCCAAGCAGCTGTAAACAGGCAATAAACAGTAATCATAGTTGGCTAAACACATGTATCCTAACAATTTCTGCTTTTTTTATACCAAGTATAGCCTGTAGGGCCTGTATTTCTGTACCAAAACTGTTACTTTTTTAGATTAGTCATTAATATTAAAATGCAAAATCTTAGTAATAAAGTTAATGGTAATTTTAAGAAACATATCAATAAATAAGATCTTTTTCTTTTAAGCATGTTATGATCCTTGGAGACCAGAATCTAGACGGTCACATGTCATTTGAAGAGTTTGTCAAATTTACTACAGATCATGAGATGAAACTGTGGCTCGTATTTAAAAGTGTTGATGAAAATAATAGTGGTGAGTGGTGAATATCTACAGTATGCTTATTATATGACCGTGAATCTTAGAGCCTGGACACTAGCAAATCGAGCAATCTGATTGGATAGATCGTATTGCGGACTGGTCTAGATTCTCCGATATTAACTGGTCCAATCGCATATTAATCTTACAGAGAAGACATTTTGTCCTTTTCAATGAAAAGTGGTCATATAATAAAACTCTTATCAACCGAGCTTGGTCGGTCTGTACGGGATAATCTTGACCTCGGTCGGGTACAGACCTCAGTCAAGATTATCCCGTATGGACCTCCCGCTTGGTTAATAACATCTAATTACAACTCTCAATTATTACTTGTTCATTTTGTGGTGCCATGCCAGACTTAACGCTATGATAAGGCCCTAGCTGTTAGGAGTAAATTGCGACAAGCGAAATGGCCTTCAAAGAGCAACACAAGATCAATGACCTAGCTATAAATGACAGACTGCTCTAATAAATTACTCATTGTTAGGCCATATTAGGAGTAAATTGTGACACAGACAGTTGTGAAATCCAGACAAATAACATGGGTACCCCCTAAAAGGGCCTCTATAACAGGAGTGGTTGAAGTGAATGGGTTTAGGTTTACTGAATATACTGAGCTACTTCTAGATTAATATTCAGGCAAAACCTGTTTAAAAAATTCTAAGCTCAGCCCCGGACTGTGTTAAGGGATATTATTAAGTATTAGTAATGTTTGCTTTATGTTCTGCAGGTAGTGTAGATGCTTCAGAACTGAAAAGTGCTTTTGAAAAAATGGGTGTCAAAGTCACCCAACAAGAGGTGGATCTGCTCATTAAAGGGTAYGTTTGTAGTGTCAATATGTTTCWWTGGGCTAAAAGTTTATAAACGAAAAGAATAACTAGAAGTTTCTTGAGTAGATATTTCGGATGATATCCATCGTCCATCATCAGTTTAATGACTCTCTATAAGTGTTACATTACTGTGAATACTTTAAAGCCCTAGGGACTAATACGTATTAATGAAGTTCAATTTAATAGTTTTAGAGTGACAGATTGTCTGTTTGTAGACTTCTAATCATACAAAGTCTCAATCAAGACACATCAAGGGATATAACTGAACCTTTTTGTGTGTTTTTTTTAAACTACAGGATGGATTTAGATAAGACATTAAAAGTAAACTGGAATGAATGGAGAGAATATCATTTATTAAACCCTAGTGGACATAGTATGCATGATATAATACAGTTCTGGAGACATGCTATCGTAAGTAGAAATTTTTAATAGTAGATTGGGATCCCTGTGGTACTCTTCTAGAATATGTGGGTGAGTAATGGTGTGGTGTTTCACTTACTTACTGCCCTGGTCGTGGGATGTATTCCCCATTTTCCTATTGATTCTGATTTCTTTTCCATTCATCCCAAATCCCCTCTATTTCATTTTTTTTTCATCCACTTTCCAAACTTCAGTTCACTCGTTGATCAAATACAAAGCACTCAAGAGAGGATGCAAAGTAGTTTGAAGGGATTATTGAACCTTGCAGCCTTGACTAATGCTTTGTGTTTGACCAGTGAACTGATGTATGGAAAGAGGTGAATAAACAGAATCTTGAGATGCAAACTTTTTCTTTCTGTGATTGATGCAGTGTATAGATATCGGAGAGGACATGCTAATTCCTGATGAATTCACAGAAGCAGAGAAGGTATCAGGAATGTGGTGGAGACAGCTTGTTGCAGGTGCTGGTGCTGGTGTAGGTACGTCATTACCCTTTAATCTAGTTGACTAGATCTAGTAATTAACTATTTTTTCAACTACATTTATATTTTATTTGTTCAGAAATGAGTTGTTTATTGCCAGTATTAATTAATTGTAATTTGTTTTGCTTTTGTTGTAGTTTCAAGAACAGCAACTGCGCCACTAGACAGACTCAAAGTGATGTTACAGGTAGTGTGTCTGAAAAGCATTGTTCATTATGTAGCATCAATATCTTATCAATGTTCAATTGTAATTCTGTTGTAATGACAAGAATATGGGTTTCTTGGTGTTATTAAGTCTCTACCTTGATTGAATGGTTTCTTTTCTAACAAGATGAATTTATTCCAGTTTAATCTATGAGCTAGTCATGCCCTGATTTTGTTCAACCCAAAGACTGTTGAAGAAATAAAAAACGCTTGCTGTGTGCAGTCATAAAGCATGCGGGGGTTGGCAGAACACAAGAGAAGTGTTATGAGAAGCACAACTTGTTATGAAAAGTGCAGCAAGCAATTTTTTATGTCTTTCAAAAAATACAAATTACAATAACCATTATTTTAGATAGGAATGATGCAACGGAAAGTGGGCACCCATGCAATGTGCTCTCAATGTGCTCCCAACCAATCAGAATGCGACATTCGTAACAGTTATTTTATAATTCAAGATACGGATAAATCTTTTATGTAAAAAAAACGTTTCTTTTGTAAGCTATAACTAATTTGTATTTTTTTTAGGTTCAAGCATCTCAAAAAAATAGAATCGGAGTTGTATCAGGATTTAAGATGATGTTAAGAGAAGGTGGGATCAAATCATTATGGCGAGGAAATGGAGCTAATGTTATTAAGATCGCACCAGAATCAGCAATCAAATTCTTTGCTTATGAAAAGGTAAAATACCCATGCACATAATATTAAAAGTGGAAAATATTTCTTAGATAAGCAGCAATCAGTGATGTTGAGCATTTTTTTTTTTTTTTTTTCAGGCTAAAAAACTTGTATGTTCAGATGAAAAACAGCTTGGTGTAGCAGAACGCTTAGTTGCAGGTTCCATGGCTGGTGTTGCTTCGCAGACTAGTATATACCCGCTAGAGGTATTCCTTTATTTATTTTGTAAAATGACATGGAAATCTCTTAGGGGGTGACTGGAATACTGGCAATTTCATGTGTGTATTTATGATCATTATCATTATCATCACCACTATCATCATTAATCATTACTATCATCATTACTCAATGATAATCAGTACCATCATCATCAGTATCAACATCATTAGCTAGCATCATCACCAACACCTTCAACGTAAACATCATTGTCATCATCATCATCACCACCACCACCATCAAATTCAGTGTCATCATCATCATTATCATTATCACTATCATTCAATGATGAGTTTCCTGTGTTCTAGGTGCTCAAGACCAGACTCGCTCTCCGTAAGACAGGACAATACCGAGGCCTTGTCCATGCAGCAAGTGTGATCTATCAAAAAGAAGGCTTGCGTAGCTTCTACAGAGGGCTGTTCCCCAGTTTATTGGGTATTATACCATATGCAGGAATAGATTTAGCTGTTTATGAGGTAAACTTGATGACATTAAAAAACTTGATTTGAAATTTGTGCAAACCTCTATCATCTTTAGTTTTTAAATTCAAACACTGTCTTATTTATTCCAGACACTCAAAAATTTCTATCTTAACTATCACAAGAATGAATCAGCAGACCCAGGGGTATTGGTATTACTAGCATGTGGTACAGCATCAAGTACGTGTGGACAGCTGGCTAGTTATCCTTTGTCTTTAGTCAGGACTAAACTACAAGCACAGGGTAAGAAGAACCTTAAGGTGTTGGGGTTCCTGTGTCAGGAAGGGCAATGGTTATAGAAGGACTGGTTATTTATCGAGGTGRGAGGCTTAATGGGGACATAGAGTTGAGAGAAGAGTGCAATAAGCCTGAAGCGAGATGACGTTTTACCCCTGTCTCTAGACCATAATCCTTTTCACAATGCTTTTGTTCTTTAATTATGACTATTGTTCCAGTATTCTCTAAGGAATCAAAAATTTTAATATGAAAGAATTTTAAAAACTATTATGGTATAGAGTCGGGGGTAAAACGTCATCTCGCTTCAGGCTTATAGAAGAGAATGCTTTGAAACGAACTTTAGGATGGAGGGATGAAAGAGAGGGAGAAAAAGGAAAACGGAGAAAGGGAAGACAGAAGGGAAAGTGAAAGGGAGGAAGGAACGAATTAATAAATGAAACAGCGAAAAGGAGTTGGGAAATTAGGAAAGAGATTGCGAAGGAGAAGAGAAAAGTAAAGGAAGGGAGGAGTGGAGGGGGGAAGCCAAGGTAGTGATAATTTGAACGACAAGAAATTGGATTGACCTTTCGTTTCAGCTCGTGAGCGTGGCACCGCCTCTGGAGACAACATGGTTTCTTTATTAACGAGAATATTCAGAGAAGATGGAGTGCGAGGACTCTATAGGGGACTCGCACCGAACTTCATGAAGGTTGCACCTGCAGTCAGTATTAGCTATGTAGTATATGAGAACCTTCGCATGGGACTAGGAGTCATTTGAGATAATCGCTACATGCTTTGAGCATTTGGAGAAATATTGAATTGATGCTTTGATGAAAATAGCAGACAATATGAATAAAAGAACGAGATCCACAAGTTTGAAGAAAACTTGAAAAAAACAACACAGAGGACTAATATCTATTACAGGAAATATATTATCGAGGTCAAAGGTAAAAGAGTGCTTCATTCATATACAGTGTATAAGCAAATCATGAAGACTTATGCTACGGAGGAGAGAAATGTACAGCGGATTACCGCAAATGCTTATTCTATTAGTGCGTCAAAACGTACAGAACGATGTCTCTTAATTAGTATCTTCTAGATAGCCAATCAGAACCACGAAAATAAACACCAACCAATCACATTGCTTGATAAAGGACGTCATTTAACCTTCATGATGGTAGCCAGTCAGAACCACGAAAATGAACACCAACCAATCACATTGCTTGATAAAGGAAGTCATTTAACCTTCATGATGGCAGCCAGTCAGAACCACGAAAATAAACACCAACCAATCACATTGCTTGATAAAGGAAGTCATTTAACCTTCATGATAGCAGCCAATCAGAACCACGAAAATAAACACCAACCAATCACATTGCTTGATAAAGGACGTCATTTAACCTTCATGATGGTAGCCAATACGAATCATGAAAGGGAACACCAATCACATTGCTAGAATTTGGAAGCCATTTAAATGCCATGGTAGCATTCTTTTCTTCACGGCTACTAAAAAAATCCACTCGACGGACATCTCAATTCTAAATGAATAACACTTTTTAGTTTTACACCGTATGTGTATGTTGTAAAACGTCTTTTATGTTCAAGGTGAGCGCGACGCATTCAGCTGTAAATAAATATCGTACAATTTTAACGTTGAAAATTTTTTGTCGAAAATTGACTGCAATTCCATTTAGTTAAAAATCTCCAACCAACTTTTAGGATTTCATTGATGATATCAATGCAAAAATTTCAAGACTTTCTAAAGTTAACAACCTATTTGTAGAAAAACTTGTAGTAGTGATAAAAACACCAAAGAGAAATAAGTTCATCTTGTTTGCACCTAATTATAAAAATAAGAATGATAAAGTTAATGGTATTTATGACATTTTAAGCTCTGTGAAATAATACAGCAAATACTAAAACTGGTTTACGGATTAAGTTTCCTGTTAAGTCGAGTCATGCAGGACTGCGTCGTTGATAGATGAAAAGTATTTGTCCTCTTGCCCCTTACGTGACTAGTCACGTAACTGGTACACTAGTCGAGTTTTGCTGTCACGTGATGATGGGGTGAGGAAGTACACGGAAGTCGAGTTTTGGCGTTTGACCGTATGTTGGAATTAAAGAGCTTTATTTATTAAGTCATTCTAGATGATAATTTTATCTTTTGGATAGGATATTCATCTTAGGTCACGGATTGTTTGTCCATCTGCGACTCGCAGATAATTTGACAAAAGTTTTATTATCGTTTATTCAGAATTATTGATATCTGAACGTAACGACTCTCATCAAATATTAAGTCGGCGGTACTCGTCTCGCTTGACGGCCGACCGATGGCCGTTGGAACGGACAGAATCCAAATCTTTTTTATGTCTTACCCAATTCAAATTTAGGCGTAGGCTGAAAAAGCGCCATGTCGTTAGATGTTGTCTAGTTGTCTTGGTCAGAGAGAAAAAGGCGCGCTGAACAAGATAACATATGAATGAAAATACTGATAATCCGTTGAAGTGTTCTAAAACACTTTACCTAGTCATGTTTAAGTAATTGTCGTACAGTTAATATTAATCATTTATAATAATAAACCTTTTATTGAATCTTCGAGAAGTCGTCTTGTTTTACTTCCTGGTCTGATATCTTGGTACCATAGTTAATTAACTATGTTGGTACGCATCATGATTCGTGAAGCCTAGACGGGTTTTCGTACACGGTTTGTTTAAAAACAGTCATTAAAAAGGCTTTATATTACCTTCGTGTGAATTATTCAATCACAAAGCGTAAAGAAAGTCTCCTTACCCCACAACCCCCCAATCCCTTTTGGGCCGCTACGCAGAGTTACGGCAAGGTCGTGTACGGTGCTGGTAGACATGACCTGGTACTGACTAATTTACTAATTTGCTGTAACAGTATTTGCCGCATGTGCTATTGTTTTCTTTGCTCGTTTTACGCCGAAAAGCTGAAATAAAGTGCGCACCCTTAATTTGCGGCTAATATTTGAACAGATAATTTTAAGGACTGGCTTGGTGGGGGGCAGACGCAAGTATGTCCGCTGTTGACAACAAAGACATGCATGGATGGCTTTCCCATAATGCATAGGCAAATATTATTCATTCTTCCATACGGAACACTGTTACATAACATAGAGCAAAGCTACAAACCTTATCAAGATGCTGTATCTTTCCAACGTTTGGAGGCTGATTTCTCTGCTCTTGGACATCCAGGTTAAGATCCAAACAAGCAGCGTGTACAAAGAAGGAATTGTTTTCGATTCTGCGAATCCTGTTGGAGTTTGTCCAGGGTCACTTACGGGTGACATACGCGACACAAATGAATGTTTGGTCGTGATTCAAGAATGGTGGGGTATGAACGAGCAGATCAAGCAACAAGCTGCCAATATATCTAACCAAGGAGGATTTGTCACTCTAGTTCCTGACTTGTATCGTAACAGAGTCGCCACAGACGTGTCAGGAGCAGTTCACATTACCAGCAATCTCGATTATCCTGGAGCTGTCAAAGACATCCAAGGAGCTGCTCGCTACTTGCTTGCCATCGGGTGTAACAAGGTCGGTGTGACGGGGTTCTGTATGGGTGGTTCGTTGTCGTTGGCCTCTGCTGCTCTGGTACCAGAGATCTCTGCATCAGCGCCGTTCTATGGCATCCCAGGTGACTCCCTTGCAAATGTATCTACCATCAAAATACCAGTCCAGTGTCATTTTGGAAGTCTCGATAAATCGAATACTGCAAACCCTACCAAGTATAACGAACTGAGACAGAAGTTAGATGCTGGTGGAGTGGATTATGTGTTCTACGAGTACCTGGCAGGCCATTCTTTTACTAACCCACACAGCTCTAATTATAATGAAACCATCGCTAGGGTATCTACACAGAGAATGATTGACTTCATGAAACAAAAACTTGCATAGCTTTACTAAGCTTCACCTAGATGTAAAGGCATAAACATGTTGGACAGATGCTCACTAAGATGGGCTGCACAGTTCCAAAACAATTAACTTAGTTGTAAAATGTTGGACACAATGGGTTGCACAAATTCCATTCACATTCACTTAGATGTAAACATGAAGGACAGATAGCACTCAAATGGGTTGCACAGTTCCATACCCATTCACTTAGATGTAAATATGATTGACAGATAGCACTCAGATGGATTGCACAGTTCCATACCCGATTCACTTAGATATAAACATGTTGGACAGATAGCACTCTTATGGGTTGCACAGTTCAATACCCATTCACTTAGATGTAAACATGAAGGACGGATAGCACTCAAATGGGTTGCACAGTTCCATCCTGCACCAGTTCCATCACTCAAATCAGGTTGCAAAGTTCCATCCTGCACCAGTTCCATCACTCAAATGGGTTGTGCAGTGCCTTTTAGTTTAAAATTAATTAAATTATATTAATCTGAGTAAATGTAATTGTGCAGCCTTTAGATCGCCTAGATATTATATACTGTATATGTAATAATTATATACTGTGTATGGGCCAGATATGATGATGTGCAGCCCCTCCCCCCCCCTCCCCCCTTGACAATCCATACCTCACGCCTCCCTGTATTTAACCTCAACCCCCTTCTTAAAAAAGTTTCCTTTTTTGTTTTGTTTTTTTTGTATCTTTATTTTTTTCTTCTCGCAAATAATGATTGGTGACATTTTGCAGTCAATCACCCTGACATGGCTTCACAATAATCCCTAATGAATGTTATTATAATTTTAGCTTATTGTCATTTTAAAAATAAAGGCAAGGTTGTTTTCTTTTTCATTACTTTGGCAGTACTTGAATTTAGCTCATGGCAAAAATGATGACGATGCAATGATAATGATTACACTATAGTTTCTATAATATATAAGGAGACTCGAGTTGATCAGTCTCGTCCAATCAAAAGTGTCGTTCTATCTTAGTTCCGCTGCCCAGCAGAGCGTGGCCTCGTTTCCATGGCAGACAAGAATTCATGTTCTTTGTTTGAAGACACAGAAACACGAAGTGAAAGTGTTTGAAAAAACGCTCGTTTTTTTGCGATCAGCTTTTGAATTCCTGTCAAAGGAGTGTTGGCAAGTTAATGGTCAGATACAGGAAGTAATATGGAGGGAAATGGGGTTGTTTTTTTAAGGACATTCCGTGGTCGTTGTTTATAGTATTCCTACTTACAAGAAGCATGGCAGAATTTGAATATCAACCGAACAGTATTTCACGATCTAGGACAGAATCAAGGAATATGGATGATACATTGTCAGATATATCTAGTAGAGACATCAGTGAATTATCAATCAGAGGAGGAATGCATCCAAGAGAAGCTCTAGAGACATGTCGAAGATTGCAGTCTGACTACGATGAGTTGTTAACAAAATACGCACAAGCTGAAAACACTATTGATCAGCTTAGAATTGGTGCTAAATTGAATCTTTATAGCGATCTACCTCCTCCTCAACAAAGTACTGTAGTTAATGTGACCCGAGGGAAGCAGCCTCAAGCTTTTAGCTTCCCAAGGGCTGGTAAAGCAACCTTGAGTGAACCTTCTGTGAAACAACAATCGCAACACGTTGGAACGCATGGAACGAACGGCAACCGATCAGATTTTCTTAATAAAACACCTGATTCTGAAACATTAGAGTCGTCTTTATTAACACCAAAAATAAGAGCTGATGGAATAAGAACTGCTTTGATGTTTAAGCTTCCAACTTTACAAGAAAACGTTGAAGATCTTCAGGGTCATGTCACAGATGGAGAATGGGGGGAAAATGAGTTGAAAGAGTTGAAGGATATTTGTAATCAATTGATAAAGCAACATAGTGAGATGAAAGTTGAGATGATACAAGCCAAGCAACTAGAACGACAAGGCACAGATACTCCACTAAATGAAAGGTAACTTCACCTGATTTTCAGCTGGTAAATATTGCTATAAACACAGAAGGTTTCGTTGTATTTATCTAATCAGGAATACAAATAGAAAAGATCAAGTCTTTTGTTGTGTTGGAGAGAGCGTATGTTTATATCTCATTTGACGTGAAAGAGAAATTTCTTAGCGGATGTTTATCCTTATATCCTGGCCAGCTAAAGTTATTCCATTGAGCAAATATTCATAACTTTTATATTAGAAAGTTCATTTTATTAGCAATTTATTTTTGTTGTTTTTGTTTTGCATGCTATGAATCTTTTATAACCTGTCGTTTGCTCGAAAAAAAAGAAATAAGAAAAAATAAGAAATGCAAACCATCTTTTCTTCTATTTTACTCGTCTGTTTTAGAAATCTTGTTGAAAATTTGCTCTTAGATTTTCAACATACACTTGGATGATATCATTGATAATCTTTCTCCTGGGTAATTAAATTAAACTCGTTCTGTTTTATTTTGGTCACTCCATCTCATTCTCTTTGTGTGCCAAGATATCATAAACAATGATATATAAGCTTCCTCTCTGATGTCTCTTGTAATTATATAGATAATTATTTTCCCAAGTAATTGTACATTTTTCCACAATTAGTTATTATAAAAAGAGTGAATTAGGAGAGAATTACTTTTTTAATGATATAAAGTGTTTATTATAGAAAAAAAGAACAAAAGAAAATTTCATGTTTTTTCATTTTTCCTTTATTCTTTTCTGATGAATATTTGAGCCAATCTTTCTTATAAGATAAAAAAATGTTTTGTCTTGTTTAGTACAGAAAAAAAAAGAAAATTGAAAAAAAGAAAATTTCATGTATTTTTCATTTTCCTTTATTCTTTTCTGATGAATACATGAGCCAATCTTTCTTATAAAATAAAAAATGTTTTGTCTAGTTTAGCACAGATACTATTAAAATGATTTGTCTGGGATTTAATAGACAAGTATTTTTGTAATCATTCTGATCTTTCCTTGAAATATTTAGTACTCTTTACAACATCAAAGCCAATAACAGCATCCCCATAAAAATAGTAGTTATAATTATGAATTTCTATATCAAATATCTTTAACCTTTTGCTTCATAAATGATAACCTTTATATACATGTATTTTTTTGTTGTATGGTAGTATTTCACACTTGATGTGATGCATGACTAACGTTTCCATAGGGAATTCGACACAAATATAGCATCACTTGTAACAATAAATAAAGTGTTTAATCACTTGTGAGAGCCACTCTAGTCTAGTTAGCATGTGCTGCATTTATGTATCATTACATGTGGTATATTCAGACAAGTTTGTGCATGTATTACCATCAGAAGGTGTATTATATATTCCATGCTTGGTTAGACTTTAATAAAACTCACACCTTGTTGTTGTAGATATTAAGTCATGGGCATCCAGTTAAATCATAGGCTATCAGTAAGATTGCTGACTATTATTAAGTTTTTTTGACCCTGATGATAAACTAACTTCCGAAACATCAGTATTTTTACAAATTTTTTTACTCAGTGTTTAAGTATCCTTTTTACTTCCTAGACTGTTATTTATATATTAGACTAGTACCATCTGTCTGTCATATTGACTTTAGCACATGGCTTATTGGTTAACCACTTGCATCATTAATTGTTCATTTAATGTTCACACCCTTGTCTGATTTCTTGTAAAACAAAGTTATATATGTAGTTCCAGAAAATACTAGAAAACTCTTCTCTGTCCCATTTGGGGGGGGAGGGGGTGGGTAGGGGATGAGGTTTCATGTTAGCCTTCCCAACAACTTCAAAAATGTTTCATCTAAAATGAAAATGCTAAAAATTCTTCATTGAATCCCTCTTATGTGCCCTTAGAAATTCAGACCTCTGATCCCCTCTGTTAGAGAGGTAAAAATATGTAGCTATATTAGTTATATCTATATACTAGTTTTATTTCTGAAGCTTTATTAGCCATTGTGAGTTTGAATGAAAGCTGGGTCAAGTTTGCACTATAGTGCATTGTGGAAAAGTCTCCTAAAACAGTACCAAATGCACTGCAATGTCATCTTGACCCAGTGTTTTACTCAACTTTCCCACGCCTCTGCAATCTCCAATTCCACTCTTTGGAAGAGGTATGGATTTTTTTAACTATCCAAAATAAGCTACTTAAAATATTTTTGTTTTTAGTTTTGAAGGTGATTTTCTTCAAGAAGATAGTTTGGAAGGACAGGTAATATAGTTTTTAAATAAAAACATTTTGTTTCTTTTTCAATGATTTTTTTTCCAATTTCCTTTTCTTGTTTCCAAACATTGTGCCAAATCATTGAATCAGTAAACTAGAACTACGTGTTTGTTATTTTTTTTAGTTTTCTAGTTCATCATTTTCTTTTTTCTTGTACAGCTCTACAGACTGGGGTTAAGACTGGATGAAATAAATGAACAGATTGAAGAAAATTTGAACCACATCCCAAGGAACAATGATAATGGCAGGCACAGGTAAAAATAAAAAWAATAACACCATCATTGTCTAATTTTGTGGTTATCTGATTATAACTAGACTTATAATACATTCAACAAAATTACTCCATTCTGAATGGTCAATAGAAGTACAATTAAATCCCAAATTGTACCTTGTAGAGTGCCAATTAACTTCCTCAATTTTGTTGAGCATATTAACAAAAAATTGCACAATGTTATCATACGATTCTAAATTTATAGAGACTTGCCGCATAAAAGGCTTGTTTAATTTTAAAAACTTTCGAAACATCACGAGTATCTATAAATTCTGAATTGTTCTCGAGATCGTACGGTTTCCTATACTAAGTGGATGGAACATTAGATAACTGGCGGGGGGGGGGGGGGGGTGTGCCTTATCCCCTCCAAAAAAATCAAGCAAGCACTTCACCTATAAAAAACATATCTCATTTCAAAAAAGAAATGTTACAAAATGTTACAAAAAATGAAAATTGTGCAACATAAATTCCCCACCTCCCCCCTCTCAATTATCTAATGGTCCATCCCTAATTTGTTCATTACAGGGCCGTCAGTATGCAAGAACAGTCAGTTAGAAGACAAAATAMAGATCCAGAGCTTGCTGCTCTCTTGAATGTAAGAATGTAACTTTTAGATACTCTAAGTTAGTTTTCACTAGTAGTTGAGAGATGTTTTTAATATCATCATTTACACCTACTTGCAAAACCGTTGTCATACGATATTAGAACATTAGTAATTTAGTGAGAAAGGAATACATTAAAAGACAAAAGAAAATGTTCAGCTTCAGTGATCTTCTTTTGTTTTTTAAATCACTAATGTTCTATATTTGTATGTCAACGTTCTTGCAAGTAGGTGTATATCACTTAAGAAAAATATTTATAAGGATGTTACTCAGATGAGGGGCTGCTAAGGTTATCCTAGTTTCTATCTTGGGTGTTACAATCTGCTTATAATCCACAAAGAAAAAGTAAAAAGTTAAGCAAAATTTCAACTTGTTATAAATTTCTCAAAATTTATGAATAAAAAGTAAAAATAGGTGTAAGACAGGAAACATTAAAAGTAGGTGAATTCCTGGATAGCAAACTAAGGCACTGCATAAATAAAGTATTGCCATATTTGATCATATGGACATGTAGAGCCAGGGGTATACTATTTTTGATCATACACAACATATTAATATATATTTTGAGCCAAAACCAATTAATGATCAGAAACAATTATAGAAAAATTAAAAATTTCTTGTTGCAAAATAAGCTGTGGGGAAGTACTTTGGAAAGAAAGCAAGACAAAGAATATCTTTTACAATGTCAAACTTTCATAAAGTAAAACTCTGAGTAAAACTAACAAATTATTTGATTCAGCAAGCTTGAACATAATTGACAATCATTATAATTCTGTGTTATGATAGTAACCCTTTTTTCTCTTGGTGCAGAGATTAAGAAGCGTCAAGGAATCTGCATGGAATGATCAGGCTGTTTCGAGGTAAGGATGAGCTTTTTATCCACCCCTCCCCTTCAACTAAAATCACTCATGTTGATGTAAATGATGATGAAGAAGGTCATGACAATGGTGGTGGTGGTGAGGATGATGACGATGATGGTGATGATGATGATGATGGTGATAATGATGATGATGGTTGTGGTGTCGATGATAAAAATAATGGTGGTGATGATGATGATGGTGGTGATGATGATGATGATGGTGATAATGATGATGATGGTTGTGGTGTCGATGATGAAGATATTGGTGTTAAAAATGATGGTGATAGCGATTTATAATATGTTATTGGTCATAAAACGCACAACCTCGTTTATAATACAGTATCAGACTTAATTTCCCATTTCTTTTTCATTATTTAGCACAAATTCGCTCCTTCCATTTTTCTCGTCATTCTATAATACTTCTCATTCATTCAATTTTAGTTTCAAATTCTTCCACTTCGTTTGAATTTCATTCCTTTCTCATTATCGGCTAACCTATCGAGACCCTATCAAAAATACCCCGATCCTGACTAGCGTTGTATTTGATGCCTTTCTTTTACCTTTTACCAAGCATATGCTTCATGATGCTTACAAAAATGTGATATCCGAATTCTGGGATCATAGCAATATTACTATAAAGCTTCGATGAGAAATACTTCAACAGACTTGCTCGGAAATCTAGTATCCCTACGACTCTAAAGTACGCGAAGTTGTGTTTAAAAAATCATGGATTAAATATGTGTTAGACATCAGAGCCGCAGTAGAAGCAAAGTGAACATTATTATTTTGCTTGCTTAACGTCTCTTAATTTTTCACAAATGACGATATTGCTCTCATCTTTCTTCCGTCATTTTGTTTCCTTTCCTTCTTCCTAGAACCTTCATTCTTCGGACTAATTGACCATCGGTATAGTTATTTTGCATGTTGCCTTTAGCTCCTAACTAAAGCATCACAAACTGTGTGTGTTTTTTTAAGCGACTGAATCATGCTCGAAAGTAAAGATCGAGATCGTTCCAACTCGCTATAGCAACGGCCTTCTTCTTCATTTGTAAAGAAAGAAAAGAAAGAAGGTGTTTCACTAAGAATTGGCTTGTTTTCCTGTAATATAGCTAAACAATTGTTAATTTTCTAAAAATTCGGGAAAGCAATTTGTATAAAAAGATAATTCAATTGGTCYTTTTAAACTCCTGGCTTGTGTTGCCTTCGTACAGTTAACGATTAACGTTTCTTGCTGCCATTGCTAAGGTTTCAAAATACAAAGTAAACAATTCCATGACACATCGAAACGCAATATGTCTACTAACAGATTGTCTTACCTTAACAAAATGGATAAAATCCTCATCCTTTTCACTTAAGGTTAGCTAGAATTAATTTCTTATTTCATATAACTGTTTTTACATCTTTTTTAGAAGAAAAGCTATAACATGATAACTGAGTTAAGACGAAGTTAAGTTAAACTGTTTGGTCAAACGTACTCAAAATTATTCAGTTTTTTATTTGATTAATGTCTTTCAAGTTAGTACCTAGCGACAGTTTTATTTGGTCCAATTGCATTTTATTGCATATTTTAAAATTAATTATGAAAATCTTAATGACTTTTTACCATAAACTTGTTATCATATCTTTTCTGTGTCGCTATATTATTCTCGTTTTTTTAATGCTCTTTTACTGAGCTCGTACTTACCATTTAGAATTTACTTATTTTTTCATTTTTTTCACATTGAATATTTAGATAATTCTTTATCTTTGCCCCACATTTTCATAATATTTTTGCAGAACAATCGTTTTACATCCTTTATTATGAATTCAAGACTAAAAATCTTCTATTATATTCAAAAGCAAGAATGGTGTTTTCCTATTCCTTATGAATGGCGTTTTTGATCTCTGACTCAATAGTTTCAATTCCCATTTCCTGTGCTATTCAACCTTGACTGTCCCCACCCTGGCGTCCAAATTCAATATCACCATAATTCATATATTTATCGAGAGTAAACACTTGTCCAGCATGGATTCTTGCTTGAGATTGCAGTTAAATTTACACACAGGATCGAAATAATGGCAGGTGAACGTCTGTTGGTGATGGAGAAATTTCAGAAATGAATGCTCAAAAAATTTACCATATTTTACTACGAGATTACGAGACTTCGAAGAAGGCAGTCTTTTCGCCATTGATCTAACATGTACAAACAAGACTATGAGGATAGCTGCGACTCTGAAATCATCGAAATCTTTTCAGCTACGAATCCATCTTTGCTGACATTTGGTCTACCATGGTATATTATGTCACTTCAATATTTTCCCTTAGAGCTATATATCGCGTATTTTCTTTTATGTATTTAATCATTCATATTCTTTATACACGTCCCTAAAAATTATGATTTGAAATTTCGTAAATAATAGTATTTTTCCAAAATGGARACATTAAAGAAAACATTTATTTTTAAGTCTTTGTATCGGTAAGTTTTTTTTTTCGGGTCAGTAATTTTATATCATACGAATAAGTTCTTGAATTTGACTAGGTCAATAACCTTAATTCATTCCTAAAAAATATTGACTACACACAACTAGCTGTTTTCTTGATATTAAGTGTGTTGTATTTGTTGTTTTATTAACTAGTTTATTGCAGGGTATAAATAGGGGATGATAGTTGATCGTTTTCGTGTAGTAGTTTAAGATGTGCTTCGCTTGACTTGGTCGCTTTGTACTTGTTATCACGAAAGACGTTTATTTGCATTTAGATGCAGGAAATCTTATTCAGTTCAGCAAATATGCTTTTATTTTATTCCTTCAATAACTCAAGTCTTCGTTTATTGGCTGCCATCTTTTTCATGAATTAATGAATGAATGGGCTCTAATACCTTTTTCTCGTTGTTTTGATTATCATCCATTATATTCATATCCATTTACTAGCCATGCTTATATTTATACTCATTTAAATTATTCACTATTTTTAGGAGCGTTGATGGTTCACCAGATTCAGAGCAAAGAAGCCATATACAAGATGGTCACAGAGAAGACGACTTTACGCTAGGTAACCATAGCAATACTACGCCTGTAATGCTTTAAATACGGCAATTTTAACAGCCTCACTGTCTCAAAATGCACGCGCATTCTTGAAAGATGTATGGTGGGTGTTTCGTATCCATAAATGTAATGTATGATAACCTGTTAAACTTGATTATCGCTTATTTTGATTGGCAGGTCCATTGACCGATAACTCGGATGAGGATGATAGTCGTGACAAGGAGGTAACGCAATTCTCGTCATAGTCGTGAGGTTTGGTCACGGTAATAGGATAAAACAATTTCATCGTGTGAAACACTTATGGTACCGACAAGCCGTGACCGTGACGGTGCTGTGTTCGAGCAATTTGATTGGATAATCAATGATTACGTACAGTGAGATTGGTTTAAAGGATGTCGTTAATCCCGTACCATGACCGTGTCATTTTATAGTCACGTGACATCTGTCATACCCGAGGGGTAAAAGACGAATAGTTGTGAAGGATTCATATATTGACTGGATAATGTGTTTGATCATCTACAGCATAATGTCAGCCATGGAGGAATCGATCTACAAGAGTCAGGTTACTACGCATCAGAGACGATGAGTGTTTCTGTCGGAGATGCCAACTCAGAGGGTCTTGCATCCCACTATTTGTCTAATAGCGCTGGAGGAGCACAACATCCCCTCAGGGGGAGGGATAGAACATCTTTTGATGGGCAAAGTATGGGTTTCTCTCCCGATAGACAGAGGTAAGTAGGTCTGTTATTAAAACCGCTCCGAAAGATCCGCATATAAAATTCTAATTTATTGGATTGCTCGTTCTCCTTTCCAGACCACACTCTGACACCTCAGTCGATTCCAGTCCTCATCGGTCAAGAAAGACAAGTCAGCGCAGTCGCACAAGCACCATGGATAATCACGTGACACACCCATTGACGTCATACCCAGAATACATCAGTCCAGTATCACCGCCAGACATCGAAAGAACCATGCCTCAGGCTTCCTCAAGTATACTGACCGAGCAGACTAGAAACCATCCTCACCTGCAGCACGATGACAGTCGGATCAGCCAATCAAGAGGCAAGGTATCACGTGCGGGAGCTACTGATCCCCGGTTCTCTAAAGATCCCGTAGACCCCGAGTCCCGTAGTGTGAAACCAAGAGGGGATAGTACCCGGATAGATATTTTACGTACGGAGCACGACACCCCTGAACAGTATACGTACCGGACGAGATCTAGTGTAGCAGACGAAATCCCGCCACGTGGACCCTATGACGTACCTTTTGAGTCCTTAGAGTCCAGTCCTCGTGTACTAGACAGCAAGAAGACAGTGCAGCGCAAGCCTGGACACCAGCGAACGAGTATGTCTAGTGCTGATAGTCGTGTATCTACTCCGCTATTCCATCCTGGTACAAGACCCAAGGATACAAGACGAGGTCGAGACAAGACCAGGCCACCTACAGCAGACACAGAGAGAGGTTTTGATAGTGGTTTCTTTGGTTCCGAAGAAAGTCGAGGATCAAGGTTGACGCATTCACCCGAAGTAAGGCATTCAACTGCGCATGATCAGAATAAAATACGACATCCATCCCTCAGAGAGCAGACATTAAGTGAATCTGAAGAAGAAAGGTTTAATTTACCCTCCACACAAATCCCTGTCAGAAGTGCATCGAAATCTAGAGATCACAAAAAACGACGACCTTATCTCAAGTCTCTCTCAGAATCAGACGAAGATAGGGGACTAGAAACCAGTCCGTCGAAGACCTCCCTTAGATCGTCAGCCAATCAACGCGAGAGAAGAGGACATCGTCATACCCCGACATTTCCCGCCACTCGTTCGGATAACGAGAGAATGCGAAGACCTGACGAAAGTCTACGAAGACCATCGTCATCTCCAAACCTCTTTGACGAGTCAGACCTGCGACGAAGTACGAGAACCCTGCGACCTGATTCGTTGAGGAAAAGCGCGGCAGAAGTTGATCGTCCGACACTTAGGATCGGTAAGAAAATGAAATATATAGCGCGCTCTCATTGGTTCTTTTGTGCAGACAAAATTTCCATATGTGACTACCTCTCTTATTAAACGCGCTCTCATTGGTTCTTTTGTGCAGACAAAATTTCCATATGTGACTACCTCTCTTATTAAACGCGCTCTCATTGGTTCTTTTGTGCAGACAAAATTTCCATATGTGACTACCTCTCTTATTAAACGCGCTGTGGTTGGTTCTTTCGAGTAAGAAGAAATTCTATATATAACTACCTCTTATATGATTTGCGCAAAGTTCTATAGGCTTTCAACATAATATTTCAGTTAAAAAAAGTCGAGTCTCCAATAAATATGGCAAAGATTTCGTGCCGGTCTATAACAACACTCAACCTGTTTTATTTTCCCATCCAATAACTTTATCGCGGTCTTCTTTTCCGTCCGTCTTTGAGGAAATTGTTATGGATATTATCGAAATGTCTACAATCAGAATAATGTCATTGTTTTGTATTGTTTTGCTATTCTTCCATCGTTAGAATTATTGATACTGGAGCAGGTGTACAAACGATAATTGTTTAGTATTCTCAGCCGGGGTAGCTAGCAAGCTTGATCCCTCTCTCTCCTGTCTCCAATCATAAACATTCTGGAAAGATTTTCAGCGTTTTTAACAACTCGAATATATATTTTGGATAGTTTTTATATTTGAAGATAGAGTCTGTAGCAAGTTTTTTCCTAATGAAACAAGGAAGTTTACATTTTTGACCAGAGTTGGTGTGATTTGGCGGAAGTGAGTCTCTTCATGCTTTTACAGACATTTCTGAAGTACTACGGTAACTTGAAATGAATGCTTTTTATTGTTCCTTTAAATATTCGTACCATTCGATATTTCAAAAATATTTTGAATATTTTTTCCTTGTATTTTTGCTCATCGAACTACAGGGACTTCGCCTTTCTTGGAAACTGGTTTGGGGAAACATTGGTTCCTGTATTTAGGTACTGAGAAAAATAATATGCACTCCTTGTAAGTGTAGTTAAAGATTCTAGTATCTTCCCTGTGTTCACTCTCTTATTGTACTGTTTAAACCTGTTTTTCTAGTTTGGGGAGTTTAGAAATCTGGAATGTTCTTTGTCAATGAATTCATTCGAGGTAATTTTGGCTTGAACTCTACCACAACGAATTTAAACATGATAATTGATATGTCAATACTATCAATAATGTCAATAATAATACTAAACGCCACTAAGTATAGAATCTAGAAGAAAGTTTGAAACAACTTTTTAAACATATTTTTGTTACTTTTATTTCTATTTTTTAGCATTGAATTTAGATTTCTTTTCTTTTCGAAGCGAGAATTCTGCGGTGTAGCTAGGTCACTATCGTATGATTAATTTATGATCCTTTAACAGTTCAATAAAAGACTTCGTTACATGATCTCACAACTTGCGATTCAATTGAACCAGAGGTTTTTCATTCATTATCATCATTCTCCACAGACATCCAATCAAATTTATATATGGTATATTTACTTGCTTCTAATATCTAGTCTGTTTAATAATGTAGTATGTACGATATTCTAACGTGAACATACGATCAAAAGAATTAGTTGGAGAAATATGCTTCTCTTGAAGAATGTATCACGATCTAGACAGTAAGTTTTTTTAGGAAACACTTTGATTGATGCGAGCTTTTTAGTTTTTTTTCTCTTTTTGTTGATAATCTACATTGTAGTTCTGTTTCCTTTACAGGGAACGTTTTCTGAACAGTTTATTAATTTCGTGTTGTGTTAAGCTCTATAATTTACAAATTTAAACTTGGTTTGTCACGCTGCTTGTTTTCAACTTATTTTAAGATTAAAGACTTTATTAGAGATTGCGCATAGTTCAGCCATGTAAGCAAATGTCTGTCTGGTAGATTTTTATGCCTTTAGTTGTATTTCAGTTCTATTTCAGCAGTTATTCTAGCAGGTTCTAGCACGTTAGACCAGGTTAATCAAAAAACATCTCATCCAATCACCATATGGCACGTTTCAGCACAAAACGTTTTCCTATTGTAAGACTTATCATCATTTTACTTTCTGTTCCCCAGGTCCTCGATCTGATCACGACACTCGAGCAATGGATAAACAAAGCATTCGTAGTTACCCCAGTATGGACCGCGAGTCTGTGCGGTCAGGGAGGCGTTCGAGGCGAGATGATGACAGCAGTAGTGCTTATAGCGATGGAGCTCGTAAATATGAAAGGTTTGTTTTCAAAGGGACTAGACTAGAAGAAAAGACCGTTTAGAGGTGTATAACACAGACTAGTTTACTTACCCTTCATTATTCTTATCCTCTCAGGGATCCTCTTGATAAGTTGCGTGAGGAACTCCAGAGGTTGCGCACTCAACTTCGAGACGAGGCCAACGCGCGAACATTACAAGCGCACATGTACGACGACTTGCGAAGGAAACAAGACGACTTAGAACGAGAAATCGCTCGTAAGAACGCCGAACAACAAATGATGAGTATGTACGACGGTCTCCGGAAAAAGTACGAAGATCTGTCGAATAGTTTCGAACAGCCACGTGACTCGCCGCAGAGAGAAGTCGGCGATGATTTGAAGAGCCGTCTAGATGAGCTCGCTATGGAAGTAAAGGGCTTGAAGAGTAAGGGTAGTGAAGCAAACGGGACTGTACGGTTCTTGTGTCCCTTCTGTGGAGGATGTGGAGATCATCATCATGGTAGCTATTACTACCCGGGATTCTCCGGGCACCGGGGAACCGGTGAACGACCCGGTACATCTAGAGGACTTCACGAGGCAGGAACGCATACTGTTGAGGATCGAGCTGCTCAGCATTCACGATATCCTGCTACACCTCAAGCTACTTCTACACCTTATTACAACGGGTAGGTCCTTGTATGATCATCACCATCATCACTGACACTCTCATCATCACCATCACCACCATCATTTATCATTATCACTGCCATCAGTCATCACCATCATCCGAGGTCATCATCACCATCATGTCATCATCATTTATTATCATCATCATCACTACCAACATCATCATCACAGTCACTACCACCACCACCATCATCATCATCGCCATCATCATCATCATCATCGCCATCATCATCGCTAGATAACTAATATTCTTATGTCATTGTTTCAGCGTTGTCGGTTCTCCGGCATACCACTACCATACCAATACATACCCTGGGGGAGTATCCCCGGGATTACCCATTCACCATATCCACCACCTACCAGACAGTCGATCATCACGTGATCGCCGTGTTAATGAAGACGACGACGAGGACTACGTCAGCAGTGACGAAGACAACTACTATCGACCAAAAAGGTAAGGTTAAAGTAATTGTCACTTGAAATTCTACAATCAGTTATTTATGTATTCCTTAATCGTTTTAAAGGCGCAGCTCCAGTTACTCCCGAAGGCGAGGTAGAGAATCCTATTATGAAGACGAGGTTAGTACGCACTTTCATTTCCTGCTGTATAGCCATGTGCTCTTTGGAGGCATTCATGATGCTCTTACTATCCAGTAGACTTGATCCCTGGGATATGTTTATCGTCCTTTGCGCAATACTGATTAAATGTGACCAAGGAGTGATTGTTTTACGTCAGACATGCAGGGAGTGGTTGCTCAATCTCTTAAGCCAGAGGTTCATGATAAAAGCACGGAATTGGAATTTAGGATTTGGTTATGGCGGAGGGAGGAAAAAACCTCAAAGCAGAGGAGACTGTACTCGACTCTACTCACAATCAAACCCAATAGCGAGAGGTGTTACATTAGCAACGCACAACACCCGCGCTTCCCTCGTGTTCATACTTGACTCTAAACACCTCGCTTTAACACAAGTCAAGCCACATATCATGTTGACTATGATCAGCACAGATTCGTATGGTGATCATCATTCATTTTCCTTTTTCAGCAGCTCGACAGTCGTCGTCTTCACCTGTCTCTCGATGAAGCTAACAGAGCCGCTAGACGTGTGCAAAGGATATCTAAAAAGATGCTGAACTCAGTCGCTAGTGATCTAATACGATCAGGACAAAGATGACGAAGACTGCCAAATAACCATGCGCAGTAGGATGTGCTTGGTCGAAAACTAAGCATGCGCATTACGTCCTGCAAGTTTGAAACATGGACACTCTCGAGAAACGCAGGGTTTGGGGAAGAGAATGGAAACGCATGCGCACTTGTCATGATAAGCATGCACAACCAAGTTTCTTAAAAACATTATCCAAGAACGTGCATTTTATCTTGTTTGTTTTAAACTTTTGCCCAAAGAAGGCAAGATCTGAAATAAATTATTAGGCTTTTAATGTTCAAATTGTTATCAATACCTTTGGAATACTTTCATCTATTCTATTAGTCTTTATGAATCAGTGTGAATTGATATCTGTGTTTTATACGTTCAAGAAACTCAATGTAGTCTTCATTCATTATCATTTCATCTCCAAGTTATTATTTTAATATATTAAGTATATTATATCATTATATTTTAAATTTTATTATTTACTTATACATATTTTATGTCTTTTTTGAGTTAACAAAGCTAAAGCTACGAGATACAATCATATTTTTGTACGAGTACCATACATACGCAAGAGCATTTTTATGATATCATATTAACATGACAGTTAGCATTCTGTAACGTGTGTTTAATATTGAAAAATATTCAAATAAATTTTAAGATGACCYATATTCTTTATTCTTGTGGTTGTACAACAAAGAACTACCTGCTTGCCCAGAAAACACCGTATGAACCAGATAGAGCTATGGTAGCATCACCCACATGAGAAGTTCAATTGCGTTTTTCTACTTTGATCTACATGAATATATTTAATTATTTTTCAACTAGCCTGTTCCCCCCAGATAAATGCTACCCCAGTTGCAATAACAGCTGTAGCCAGCCCCAAAACAACACCCAAAATACGTGCACTCACACTGGATGTTTTAGTAGAGGAATCAGATTGTTCTTCGCTTGAGTCGCGCTCCATCTCTTGCCGAGACTGTAGATGTTCTTTGATTTCCTCTAGATTTTGATTGGCTAAAAATTGAAAATAAAGCAAGTCAACTGGGTTGGTTTGTCGTGCAGAGGAAGGTGGACTGGAGAGGGATTTTGCAACCGTTGAAGTAATACGCCAAGTCGCACGCGGTAACTCATATTAAAGTGTGCGCAAACTCTGGAATATGAGAGCAAAGTGCGAGACAAGCCTCGAATTGCGGGGGAACGCTAAACACGAGGGAAACCGTCGAAGTCAAGCTGTACAGGTTGGGCTTTGGCTGCGCACTTGTTTCTGGCACTTTAAAGGTCGTACCTAGAATCTTTTGCTTTTCAAAACAGTAATAGATATACTCTTTGAATACAAAACCTTACGTACTTGTCATCGTCTCTAGGGACTGCACCTCATCTTCCCTAGGGTTCATGTCAAGTAGTTCTGAGATACGATCTAAAGAATCCTGAACAACCAAATATACTCTTAGTTAGAAACAAGTATTATGATACAACCATCACTCCCAAGAGATACGAAGTACCCAACCAGGTACTCGTCTCACATATTGATTTTTAAGGAGGGAGAAAAATTAACCAAAGAACCTTGAGAAAAACCCTTTTTGTAAGGGAGACAACAACATATCAAACAAACTCAAGTCACGTGGCTCGGTCGGGAATCGAGCCTGTGACCCCAGGTGTTAACTACACTGCAGTAAGAGAGACAGTGCCATAGCAGGGTATGCCACCAAGCGATAAGCTAATTTCTAAACTAGTGGATCATATTGGTAGCATTGTACTTGCCTGCATTGTTTCATCTTGAAAGACGTAATCACAAAACCGTACAGGGGTTTTGCCAAGCGGTACAAACACTCTTCTGGGACATGTCCAGATGTTTTCTATTGATGACTCTAGAGGGTTGAATCACAACAAATTTCGCATAAATGGAAAGTAGCGCATTACAACGTAATTATTAATTGTCTTCAATTTTCAACCAATCAGAATGGAAAAAATATCCAATTATAATATGAGAAAATGCCATCCAATCAAATCATGAGAATATGTCATCTAATCAAAGTGTGAGAAAATGCACACCATCAAATTGCAATGCAAGAAAGTGATACTCAATCCCAATGCTCTTGATAAGTCATTTGATAGATAGCCATGGAATACTACTTGTGCAAATACTACCATGTCATCTTCCTGTTCATGGAATGACTTCGAAATGAGATAAAATCCTTAGGAATATTTTAAAGTAGACCTTCATGGAAAGTTAATATAGTTCATCTCTTGTAGTTCTCCATACCCTACCCCACTCTTAACCCAAACCCTCTGATGACTTACCTGGAGAGTTGTCCTCTTGAGCATCTACAATATCATCACACAACACTTCACAACGAGAAATTACACTTCTTATGATGTCATATTTGATTGCCTGGAGGAAGTAGGAAAAACGTGTTATAGTCTCTAGTCTCTGTTCTTTGAAAAACAGAAGATAAGAGAAAGATAACAGGGTGGAACATATCTGTTCATATCCATGCACCCCCACCCCCCCTTGTTGGGGTATTGGAATTCTCAATGAGTGGGAAACAATGCAAAGTCATATATCAGGCATGGTAGGGGAAAAGAATGGTTGGCAACTTTATTTGTGGAAGTGAATTAGGAAAGGTTTCTGAGATAATGACATCCAACAATTTTTGGGGGGTGGGGAGTGGGGGGTTCTTATACATCAACATCTCTGGGTTGGGGTAGGGAATCTCACCAGCTGCTATTTCTGTTGTGGGGTGGGGAGGAGGGGGAGGGCACTTATAAACTCTTCTTCATGGGGTTGTATATTTTCTGGATGTAAAGTTTTTTTTTACTCCTTGGATTATTATAGTTTTTATATAGGTGTGACAATCTTCTACCTGGATAGCTTCTCTGTTAGTGATCTTCTGGTTCAAACATGCAGTACAATGGAAACTGCCAACCACTTGTATGACTCCACAGGACTTACTCTCCTTTGGCTTCTTACTCTCTTTAAGGAACGGCTTTATAAGAGTAATAATACAAATATTAATTAAACTCTAAACTACAACTCTCATGAGAACGAGCAATATAATTGCAGGATTTAGCAGATTGTCCTTCACTCTTGGGCCTGTTTGTACGAAGGGTGGATAATGCTGTTAATGCTGTTATCCAATAAATTTATGCACTGGATAAGGATTTATCCAGTAGAGTTTAGATGGGTGTTCTCTTCAAAAATAATTAAGTAGTGAGTGCAAGATTTCAAGCAGAATTTATGGCTGTAGCAAGGCATAAAACATTCAAAAAATTTTGGTAACCTGAATGACCTCTGAACTGATCTAAATTAGAGCACAGCTAGATCGAATTGTAATTTGTCTGTTAGGAAAGCAGGAAAACCAAAGGAAACCCCTTGAATCAAGAGAGAGACCTAACAAACTCTGCTAACATGTGATGCTGAGTCCAGGAATTGAACTTGACCCAAAAATTGAGAGGAAAGTACACTATTGCTACAGTATCTTGATTTCCAAAGCACAGCAGGCATGTACAATTCTACTATACATAGTAGATACCTTATTTAGATAAACATCAACAGTCATACATGATCCTAACTGACTTGATTTTGTCTATAAAAAAATAACACAAAAATTCTAGTTGATTCAATAATGAAGAAAGTAAGTGTTATCTACCATCTGTGAAAATATAGCCATAGGGCATATACCTGTTTGTCTGAGGGAACTAGAAGTTGATCATCAGGTGGAAGCTGCCCATTTATTGTACATACAGAGCTTGATATATCTTGTAAGTAGCTTTGAAGACCTTCCTACAAGTTTAGTGAAATAGAAAAGTGAGAATTTTTTTTTATGACAACTAATAGATATTTCAATACTAAGACGGTGAGCAAAAAGCAAAAAGTATATCAACAGAGTAACTGAATCCCTTGGCACTATTTACCCATAACAATGGATTTTTTAGTCCTTTTCTTATCAAGACAACATTGGAGTAATATAAGACATACCATAATTTTGGTATTCAGATCTGCTTTCTCCATCTTTACTGGAACATTAAATTTATAATCAAGAGATATCTTGGTGTCAAGTGTATTCCATCTGCTCAGAAATGACTGGTATTTGTATTCAGCTGGTTGTGCTGTGGACTAGAGGGAAGGAATGAAAACAAAAACAAAAACATGTATATATGACACAAAAAGTGATAGCAATGGCAGATAGATACTTACTTTGTTATCAGACATATCCAGTGTCCTGCATGTAACTCTTACAATAAGTTAAGGTTTTTTCTTTGAAAGTGTGGCAGTTAGAGTGGATGAAGAAATTAAGTGCAATAGAAGTAGAGATAGAGAGAGGGATAGAAGGGAAGTAGGAGGGAGGGAGAAGTAAAGAAGAATGGAATGGATGGATGGATGGATGGATGGATGGGRAAAAAATAATGAGGCAAAGAAGACAGAAGAGAAAGGGAAGAAAGGAGAGATGTAGGACAGAAATGAGGTATGAATAAGATTGGTAAAAAAGAAGTAATAACAATAATAAAAAAAGAAAACATGAATCAGCTGATGCACAAAGAGGATACTTTTTAGTTTTAGAGCATATCTGAAGTATAACTCTAGTGTGTACCAAGTCTTCTGGATCAAAGAACGCTGAAAACCTGAGATATGTTGCCTTGTACAAAGAATATAGCAGCTGTCTAACCTTGGTTTGTGCTTTACTTAACATGTCTGGTGGTCCAAAAATGAATATACCAATAATGTCAAGACCACCAACCAGCATACGAGATACCTGGAGATGGTAACCATGATAATATGTTATAACCTTGTCCAGAACAGCCTGCTAATATAAGTTACTTGTGTTTGCAAAATGTACCTGTCGTGCATGTTCAATGAACCATGATTCGTCAATTTTGTCTGGTGATGAAGGTTTGACTTTGGATGGTGCTGCATCTTCCTCGCTTCCTATATCAGGGGGAAAAATTATAATTTTTGGATGAATCGAATAAATGAATGAATAAATGAATGGAAGGATAGGAGAATCAATGGAAAGACGGTGAATTGAAGGATAAATGAATGGAAAGGAAAATAGGTGTATGGATAGATGAAAAATTAATAGATACATAAATACTTTATCAGAAGTTAATGAATGAAGGAATTAGGATGGGCGGAATAAAGATACAACACTTCATTTTAAGAAAATAGATATTAAATTTTGATTAACTTACCTTCACTATTAGTTTGTTCAGGCGTCCTAGTTAGATGTACAACGTGGTATTTCTGAGTACCCATCTGTATTTTAAAGTAAAAAGCATTAAAAAATCAAATATTATGCTATTATTCATGACCTTTCTACACGTCATATTAAAGCATATGATTCAAAAAAAATCCTCACCTGTCCAAGAATAAGCCCAGTCCGCCATGTTTGAGTCCCAAACAGAGAAGAGACATAGTCAGAGACGGATTCTTCGGCTATAACAGTTTTACCCATTATTTTTTGCTCGAAAAAAAATTAAAAAGGCAAGGGTTTCTTATAAGAAGTGTTGGTCCGCCATGTTGGATGAATACGATGCGTGGGTCCTGGGTACTGGTGACCCCCTGCATGGTTAGCGCATGCGTAATGTTAGTCCTCTTTTCTCGTGGTTGCCTTTCAAGGTGGGTGAAAAACTGTAATACCTTCAAATATCTACCCAGAAAACCTTTTATTTCTCATCTAATTCATTCAAATCGTACTATAATCAATAAAAGAAAGACTGTTCTCTTAATTCCATGCAAAATAAGTCATGAATGAGTCGTTTTTAACCTTAAAATGTCTAGTACTTTGTCGAGTTCAGCGGTAACAAATCCAACATGGATGATCTTAGAAGGATTCTTTACCGTATGAATCCCTACTCTATCATTGTCAATACCGCCAGATTTTCAATGTCTTATAGTCTTCTAAAGTATTTTGTCATAAAGTCTATATAATAACCTTTGGGTATCAACAAATAATATTGTTTTTGAAGTAAAAATAGTCTAATCTTTGTTTTACAAGGTTTCTGATAAATTTCATTTATGTAAGGTATAAAAGGGACTTTGTATGACTGTAAAATTAACTTATATACTGTGCCCTGCCATACATTGATAACTATCTGTGCCGTCACCTTACTGTTATTGTTCACAGTCACACAAAGTGTATGATAAATTAATATTAAAATATATTACACTTATGAGATCTGCTTGATGAGAGAAAATAGAAAACCATTCAAATGTTACAGTATTCAATACACATCATCATACCTCTTGATACACTGTTGCTACTATAACGATGTTGGTATAATGAATTGATTGTATTTGTGTATGACCATTTGTAGCAACAATGTGCACTATTTGATTCAACTGGTATCATTAATCATTTTTTATCATATATAACAGGATTGATTCCCAGAAGAATAAAAACCTTTGTTTAGCCCATCATAGCCAAATATGGGTTAATTTTTTTTATAAATCTCTAATGAAAATGCTCATAAAATTGGTACTCAACAATGTATTTATTGCTATTTTTATAGTAGAGTGACCACAGTAAATCTGTGAAACTTTAGTAATACTAAATAGTACAATTTCATTCAGATTCCATTGTTTTCTATTGTTTAATTAGCACTATATTGTACTATTTAGTAATTAGTGTTTCACGGATTAATTGTTTGCWCTCTAATGTTTCCTTTTGCTGTTTGTATAGACTAATCATGTCTGGAGACTTGCAGTGGGCTATTATCAGAAACAACAGTTGCTTCTTGGTCAAAAGCCAGGGCAAGACTCTTACCAAGGTATTGACACCACTTTAGTGGAATTATTAATTGCATTCATGGTATTGGTGGTTGTGTGCGAAACAGGCACTTCGATAGTCTATACAACATAATCTTGGAAATTTGAAAATAATTCATAGCATGTTAAGTTCCCTTTACTGTTATTTCTTTCTGTAATAGCATCAAGAAATATTAGAGAAGTCTGTCCTTTAGTCAAGATGTTTGTTTGTTGATCAGCTTTCTTGCCAGTTCCCCCACTCCCTTACTTATTCCTGTGATTCAATAATATTGTTTATTATTTGATGTATTCATTTCGGTTTCGTGTCTAGGAGCCCAACAATGTCACCGGGATAAACAGTTACAAGTACAATGGTCTGGTAAACAAGAAGGTAAGTTCTTTTTAAAGTAACTTTTTGAAATCCAATTTTTTCCCCAAGTTTCTATCCTGTATAAGAAATAATAACTATCTAAAGAGGTAAGCCTCACTTTGAATTTCTAACACTTTTTTCTTTCATCTTCAGGTTATGGGTGTCGAGCAAGCACCAAGTGGAAAGGGGGTTGTCTTGACTGTCAAGAAGACATCTGGAGGTATATTTATTGATTATTATCATTAGCAGCTTTATGCATAAACAATTAATACTTCAGTTGATGACTACATGTAGAGGACAGGGATATTAATGTGTGTTTTATATATATCAGCTACCAACAAGCCTTGCAAGATGTACCACAAGGTTACTCTAGCTAAAGACTCACGCCGCTCTCTCAAGGCAATCAAGAGTCTATGCAGCAATGGCTACTACCGCCAAGATCTTCAAGATGCTGCCCTTCGACGTGCTAGCCTTATTCTACGCAGCCAGAAACCCACTGCTGGGGTACAGAAGAAACGATCTCGCAGAAAGCGCAGTTAAATGAAACTGTTAATTGTTACATCTTGACAATAAAAGAGTATCAATAATTTTTTGTTGTTTCCTTTAATGTCTCATTGCCTATCTTTAGAGYATTTGCAATAAACCCGTTATTGCGATTTGTGATAAATGCCATAACTGGTTTAAATGTCAAGTGATTCTCATCCAATCAGAGCCTTGTTCTTTGAGGAACATTTTTTTGGTACCTTAAGCTAAAGTTAAGTTAACCAAAAGCAGTTTAAAGACTTGAGGTTTGAACGAGAAAAGTCAAACAGTTAATATGTATGATTAAGAGTAGAAGTCCAACCTATGAAACAAAACTTATGAAGTGAAGTCTCCTAAAGTTTTTTGTGCAAAGGAACCCTGTGGTGTATACAGGGACCTAGATCCTTTCAATGGATGTGAAAAGTAGCTCCCTCTTGTATGGTCTCAAAGTTCACATACAGTGGAAGGACTTTTAAAGCTTCTTATCAACTGCTAAACCCTATTTTCCATTAAGTTTCTTCTTATCTATTTATTTAGTTTTTTGTTGTTTTTTTTCTCAACAATTGAATAAATAATATATTAGATTTAATAAAATTTTCAAATTCTTTATCCAGTGGTGGGTTTCCTGTGGAACACAGTTTTTAATCTAATCTTTGGGCTCCCTGTGTTTTGCTAATCCAAGATGGCGGATGGGTTTCTCAATATCCAACTTCAGTTTAGGTTAGTTTATCCTTGTTTTCGGTTTTATTTCATCGATAAATAGCTAACTATTATATTTATTTAGTGGAGGAGCTGAACTTTTATTCAACAAAGTCAAAAATCATGGCGTAAGCTTGCCTAAAACAGATAAATCATGTAAGTGTAATAACTAATATATTGTTTATGGGACCATTATTTAGATATGTTAATAAAAATAATAAAAATGAGTGGCTGATGTATCTGGAGCTATCATCAGTTCATTAATTATAAATCATTTATTTTATTTTATGTTGAAGTCTATCTTTGGAGTTCCTGTGTCGTTTGGTCATTTCAGCACTTGACTATCATTCATTCATGGTATATTTTGTATTTTACAGGGACTATAAGACATCTTTTAGTATGGATTAGGGATAATTTATTAAAAGAAAGACCAGAGCTCTTCATGCAGGGAGATAGTGTGTGAGTATTAATATCAGTGATCATCATGCAGGAATAATCCCGGGGGGGTACTCTTGCCTGTTTAGGGTAGGGATGTGCCACTGAGTCTACTGAACCCTGACCCTGTTTCAGAGTAAAATCGCTGAAATTCATACCCTGTTCCAGAGCAAGATCGCTCAAAATCATACCCTGTTCTGGTATTGTGAAAATGGATACCCTGTTCCAGAGAGGAGAGAGCGTGATTTCATATACCCTGTCCCAGAGCGAGTGTGATTTTATGTACCCTGTTCCAGAGTAGAGTCGATGAAAACCATACCCTGTTTGGTGGCACGTACCTGTATAGCGAATGTGGGGGAGTACCTCACGGGGGAATAATGCAGTCATGCAATCAATAGATCATCCAGTGTGGTTCAGGTTTAGTACTCTGATTCTTGTTTTTGGCTTCAAGGACTCAGCATCCTAAGAGTAGAATTCATTGGATCTTTGTTGAGGTAAAAAGTTATTGATTAGCATTCTTCTTTAGGAGGCCTGGAATACTAGTGTTGGTGAATGATGCTGACTGGGAATTACTTGTAAGTACTGTCTATGTTCAGAAAATATCCATTATTCAAAAGGGGAATAATCCCCTCCCCAACAGGAAATTCCAGAGCCATAATTAATCCTAAATTATACCCTCGCAGTTCCTTGGATATTGTTTCCTTAGTTTGGTTGGCATTTTTGGTGGAAAACATACCCTCTGCAGAAAACTCCAATCCCCCTAAGCTATCYCAAAGTCCACTACCCTTTATCTTTTTGCTGGAGTGCAACCCCATCCATCACTCAACAAACTTTCGCTTAACTYGAGCTAAATAATTCCACAGTAGCCTCCTACACAGCTGTCCTTAGTGTCTGTCATGCAACATTTCCAGGACAGGCGCTAAGGATAGTTGCATAGGCTACTTCCACCTGTAAACCCGAGGCAAGTCTACATATTAACCCTATAAATGCATTTTCTTATTTTGTTTCTATAAGGGTGAACTGGATTATGAATTGCAAGAAAAAGACACTGTAGTATTTATATCTACACTCCATGGAGGATAATCAAAAATCATTACATAATCGTATTCCTTTAGAAATTTAAATATCCTTAATGTGAAAGAAATGTCAAATAACAATAAATTTTTTAGAAATTTTGTTGTGCTTATTTATATACAAAATATCCTTCCATCATAGTGACCGCCTGAGGATCTTATATTTGAATAGTGTTTTCATTACCAGTCTATTGAAGGAAAAACTTAATCAAATTGCTTTTTAGTCAAAAAAGTTTTCCAAGGTAAATATCAAAAAACGTAGTCAGGTTCGAGGTCATATCATTGAAGCGAAGACCAAAAAGGATTTTGGGTACTCTGAAATGCGCATTATATTTGCATATAGACATGTAAAAATGCACTGTAGAAGCAAAGTCGGTTGACCTAGATTAACAACATGCCAAAGCCATGATACATAAAATGTGCACATGAAGGGAAAACTGCAATACGCATGAAATTAGCATAATTGTTTGTCTTCCCTTGCTCCCCTTCGGTCTTAGCTTTGATGATATTACCTTTTTTTAACCCGACGTTTTTTTAATTAGGTGTATATCATAATGAATAAATGAAATGATAAGATTTTTTCCAACTTCCTTTCTCTTTATCACTTCTTGTCATTTCATTTATTTTAATGATTTAATAGAATTAAAATTCTATGACTGTAATAAAACCATTCTTTTACAGAACTAGCAAATAATAAAAGAGACATTCAGACAGTCAAATTTTCCGAACATTTATTACAACCATTACTTTACTCCTTAACAGCATATTTTCTCAGGGAGAAATGTGTGATCTTTTTTTGCTGCTTCAGAGTCTTGCGAGCAGCTTCATTCTTAGTCAGTGCTCGGCGCATGGCTCTAGTCTTCCTGGCTCTCAGGTCAAGGGGGATGTACTTCTTCTTTCTGTAAAACTTTCTCAAGTTTTCCCTCTGTGTCTGACTAATGACTGTCAACACTCTTGCAATTGATTTTCTTACGAGCTTTCTGTCGGCAAAAAATTAAACCCATTAAGTTAAATTTCTGACTGCTAAAAAATACTATATAGCTTGAAAGAGCCATAAAATATCTCGCAGTCCTGGTCCTCCCAGTTTTTGTAACTAGAGTGACTAAGAACACTGCTAGACCCCCCTCTACTGGATCGGGATCAAGAAAGGGGGGCAAACAAAAAAGTCGCACAGCATTTTCACAATAAACAAATATGGAGATACCAAACGAATCACACTRTCCCCCCTTCTTGATGAAAAATGAACAGTCTTTTACGCCACAAATAAATTTTGATTAAATTAAAATACATAAACTAAAGCTTACATTTTTGAAAGCTTTGTAGCAGCACCTCCTGTAACCTTGGCCACACGAAGATGAGAAAGCTCATTCTTGAGTTCATCAAGCTGCTTGACAAGCTCTTCCTTCTTCTTGCTGCGCAACTCATGAGCTTTAACCTTCACCTAGTGTATCAAGAAGCAATGATGTTCAGACCAAAATAATATAAAAATCATGAAAGTACTATGCTTTAGAGTGATTTTCAAAAACCCATGAAACAGATACCATTAATCAGTGTATAATAGTGAAATGACAACAAAATAACACAATGGAATGAGGGTCTACTAATTTGTATTAGGCTAGTGTGTATTTCATGGGTTTACGAAAAGCACTCTAACGACTACAACTATAATAACACTTTATTGGGTTGCAGATAAAGTAAAACTTTTACCAATCTGGCCCAACAACTATAAAAATAAGGTACCTATACTAGTGGATGAGCTAACCTAACCTATTATTTACACGTTTGGAAACAACGACTTGAATGTATCTAACTATAGAAGGCAGGAAGAAAATAAGCATAGATAAATTCAAGTTCTTATAAATAAACCACACAGTTCTCGAATTTACAGTATAGATAAAAGCTGTAAAGCCAGCATAAGTATTTTTTTCATTATGGTAGCATTCTTTTACAAGCCATCATCAACACCTTGTGGAAAAAAAGATACATCCTATAGTATCCTATACCAATAAAAATGCAACATGCTCCAACTAGCTGACAATCATTTTGATAATTTTATGAGGTACATCTGTACGCACATTTATACAATATATTCAGCAAACAAACCAGCATCAAGAATTTAATTTTATCAGTACTTAGTACTACATTTTTACGATCAGATCGTGAGTTTTGCTTAGTTTTTTTGCATAATGTCTGCAATGACAGATAACGAGTTCGTTTTGTTATAAACATCTATGTACTAACAGTAGAAAATTTAGGAATATGCTGACGAAAACCAAGTATTTTACGGCTAGTGTCATCGGCAAATAATAACAAATGCAATTCAATTCAAAAGTAGCTATATTCTGGATCCCCTGTTCGCAACACGACTGTCTTTTTAAAACGTGGGTTAWTTGAATGCTGTTGTAATGAAACGTATAAATTTTACTGCGTATATCGAAAAACAATTATTGATAGTGCATATGAAAGCAGAGAAAACATAATTGCAGCAAAGATGGCCAAGATTGAGACGGATTTTCAACACTATATTGAACTAATACCCACCATTTTGGATGTTGGTGTATAGAGAGACCGAACAATTCGACCCGAACAGACTTGTGGGTAATTGCCGCTGTCAGGCTTGAAAGAAGATCGCAGGCTCATAGGTTTGTCGTACGCATAATATACGCATATTTTGTCATCTAAATATGCATAAGGCAAAAAATGAGTTTAGTGCGCGCACACATCAATCAAAGAAGCGCGTTTGAAAAAGACTTGAGGAACAAAAGATTGTTATGAAATTTAAATCCACAATTAGCAAGAAGCTTTTCGTCGTATAGACTTCAGATCTCACTGTTTGCGAGGTCGAGTCTAGCCCAAATTAGACCTCCGTCAAAATGAAAAACGTTTTTCGGTCTTTTTAGTGCAGCGTCGTTCTCATGGCTTCATGCAGTTTTGTTTGTTCGAAACTAAAAAGACGAGGGTACTACATTTTAAATTCATATTTAACATTTATTACAATAATCTTATTTATAAAGCTACTATCAATAAATACTATTTTGATAAACAAATCAGTTTTTCCCCACAAAATAAATAGGTTTATTTTGAGGTAAGTTCCCAATTTTATGAAACGAAAGAAGTTTATAGCTCATCTTTGGGTTGGCTTAGACACTCTCTTTTTGTTTCTACAGAACTTGCGCTCGTCATGTCCAAAGCATTAGTGACTAGCTTCTTAAATCGCAGTCTATAGGCAATAGCTAAGCTAAGCCTGTTGAAATTCGTGGATTTTGTGATTAGCTTTTCATCTTCAGAAATACTGGAAGATTTTTCACTAAGCATGTCTCGAAAATGCACCGCCATCGTATTTAAAGCAACTACCTCATCTTTGCATGAAAAATCAGGGACGTTTTTTGAGTGAATAGTGTAGCTCGAAATGGCTTCTTTTACTTCAAGAAGCCGTGTTTGGTTTTCAGCAACGTCCTTCATTAGGTTTTCAATTTGTAGCTCAGATAATGCTTGTACACGGAAGTAAGGTAGGCCTGCCAACCTGAAGAAAAACTTCTCGGTCAGCTTCATCTTCTTGCGGATCTTGAGGTGTGCCATGAAACGTCTTCTAAGCCTGCTGTTTGGTTCTCGTAAGTGAATCAGGAACTTGCTTCCATCAACAACAAATACACCGTACTCGAACAATGTTTGTGTGCTATCACCAGAAGGACTTAGATTGACAAACACTTGATCGCCTTTTTCAATGGGATTTTTGTTGTATCTGTATCGTAGAACGCCGTCTTTGACCCACCAGGAGCTCTTGACAGTGGGGTTCATTCTGAAGAAGTTCAAGCCCTGTGGAAACAACAAACAAAAGCGTATACAGTCGTGTATCCATGGATCCATGGGGAGATCCTGGGGTGCCTGTGGCCCTGTGGCCCCTGGGACGCCTCTTCAGTCCCATTGGCAGTTTATTTGTAATGGGGAAGGGGAGGGAGGGATTATTTTGTAAGGTTACAAGTGACCCTTTTTAAATCATGTATAGAGGTTTTGCATCATTATGTGATGGCAGCCATGACAGGAGGCACAACAACAGAGTCTTTTCTTCCTGGTAAACTGAATTTTTTTCATGTATATACTTACAGGTATCAAAGTTCTGACTGGCTGTCCAGAAGCACTGGTTATATTGAAGCTACTAGACTGAGCAATGCACATTGCATTTTTCTAAAATAAAAATAAAAAGTTCAAAATCAGTATATGATACTACAGGAAAGAAATAAAAAGTAGAGGGTCACACACTAATTGAATGGTAAAATTCCTCGCATTGCCATATAAAGTTTTTAGCCATCTTCAAGAATTTTTGGCATTATTAACAGCCTAGTTATGGAAGTCTGCTAAAAAGAGCCCTTGGATACCTACAATGTCATCCTCCTGTATTTCAGAGGTAAATACTCCCATGGCTTGCAGTTTGGGAGCAATATTTGTGGCCAACATGTGTATTTCTTCTCTCCATTTCTGGACTCTTTTCATCAAAGCAATATCTTCTAACTCTTCCAGTTCATTGTCATTCCACATCCAGAGAACATCACAGTTCCTGACAGTTAAAATTACATACCCATCAACAATTATTTCCAATTAAACAAGATGTTGGTTCTGGACTATGTCATGAGGTCAAAGTTAAAATCTGTTTATTAATGGGACATCAGCCACCCTCCATTGTCCATTGTGGTTTCCTGTATTATTGTTTGCAGATCAAATCTTCAATCTACCACCAGGATTGGTTGGAATGCGTGAACTAATCACCCTCCCTCCCTTTTTTAAACATTACTTCAACCAATGACAATATGAACTACCCTCTCCAAAGTCTTAGTGACCACAGGCATGGATTAAGACCAGCATTTTTGAGAAACATCTTTTTTATACTTAACCTTACCTCTCTTTCATCATTAAAAGCTTGAAATAAGGCAACCACATTTCGTCTTTAGTGTGAACTCCATAAAGTATAAACAGTGACAGCTGAGCGATGTGCAGAATGTTTTGTTTCTCCAGGTCCTTTTCATGAGATATAATGGGCTCCGTTAGGGACACTAAGTCCAAACTTGGACCTAGAGGGGAGCTGAAGATAATGAGCACTTATTTTAAAAGAAAATTTAAAAGAAGAAAAATATTGACAATAATATAATGTTTTAAATCATGGCAAAGTTCAATAAAGGTAGTATGAAACAAAAATGGTCGTGTGGCTTGCCTTATAAATGAACGCTCTTTACTTAAACTTAATAGTTTTTTTAAACTTACCTATCGACGACCGTGGAATTAATAAGTAACGACTGTGGAACCATAAAGACAGATTCTCCATCATGTATTCTACGATCTGCTTGGACTTCAACCTCTTTTAAAACATTGCCTTCGCTTTTGCCGACAAAATCACAACGAAATTTGCTACCGTGGTCGTTCAACCACCTCGTAAAACCCTCTAGATCTTGGTTGCTGCTTTGAACAAAAACGGAACAATAGAGAATAGCAACAAGAGAAATACTGAACAAAGTTTTTAAATAATGATAAAAATCTAGTTTCGCCATAATGGCGCACAGAGATAAAACCTTCCCAATTGATACCTAAGCTATTAAAATATCTTCTCTAAGTTCAAGAAATGATATTTAAAATCAGTTTTTCAAAGCGCAAACTCTCGAAACACTTCAATGAAAGAACGAACCACAAAAAGACAGGTAGATGTGCTTTTCAACCAGGCGTTGTTATCCACAACCGAAATAAACTGGGACCGAGTTAGATAAACAGCGCGAGACTGGGTACTAAACAGCTGGTTGCCAGGGGTTACGAGCAAGAATACAAGATGGCGGACATYGAGCATTTTTGAGTTGACGTCTTTTGAAGGACTGTTTTTTGATCGAGTTTTGAACATTAGAAAGTTATCTCCCCGATAACATATTCTTAATTTTATCATATTCATTGCGTGAAAAGAATATTCCCGAACAAGCTATAATTTCTATCTTATTTTCAAGGTTCAAATTGGCGTTCTGTTTCTTTGTTGTGTCTTTGATCATTTTCATCAAATTCTATTGATTTAAACACTTCAAAAATCATGGCTTGAATTATGCTGCTTTAGTTAGCAATTTGAGATGGCGCCGGTAAGTTTTGGATGGTATTGATTTATTTAAATATAGTGAAACGTTAATTAGTTTTTATTCGTTCTTGAAAGCCATTCAGCTGTTTTTTTTTTAGAAAGGGTTCGAAAAGGAGCCATTTCACTGCCGCGAATAACAAAGCGTTCGATATTCAAACTTACCTATTTGTAACAGTTCAGATCTCTCTAGTTTATTGCTTAAGATGAATTCATTTTAGTGTCGTATTCTCATTTTAGTTTTCAGAATTAAAGAGCAAAGGAGACAGAGCATTTGGGCAGGATGATCTATTCCAAGCGATATCTTACTACACAGAAGCGTTATCTCTAGTTCCTGATGATGAGGAAGTGTTGGGCTGTAGATCAGTTGTCTACAGCAAGCTCAACATGTATAATGAGGCTAAGAATGATGCAGAGAGGTTGATTTCAGCTGTACCGAATGAACCCAAGGTAAGAATCAATAAAACAAGAAATGGTTCATGTTTGATATCTTTGTGCTGAATAGAGTGCGCACTGCTTGAACTTAAAAATAATAGCTAGCATATAAGACGTACGCTGAAATTTGAAGGCATCCCCCCTTCCCTGTCTCATCCACTTAGGTTTTTTGACGTTCCTTTTCTGCTACTCAGCGAATTAACCATCAATTTTTTTCCAGGGTTATTTTCTAAAAGCTGTAGCTCTAGAGAACCTGGGTAACAACACTGATGCGTTGAAGTTCTTCTTATCGGCATATGAACGTGACTCACAACACCCACTTGGACTGATGCTAAGTATAATCCAGGTAGCTGGCAGTATTTGTCAACTGTCAGAGGATGAAGAAATCAACCTCACTCAAGATGGTAAGATAAAATAAAAATACCATTCGCCATATTTTCACATTCCCCATGATGCTTTGCAATTTGGGGGTAACCGTAAAAAATGTCAAAAATATAAGCGTTCTTCTAACGGATGTACACTATACCTGCTTTTATCTGTGAAATTCTGATTAGTAATGAATCTTAAGTTAATTTTTCCCACCTTTAGGATATCAAGACGTTTAGTGTTACAGACTCATGAAAAAGTGCTCAAAATTTACCTTAAAGACTTTTTTCAACATTCTATCTTGTTTCTGGGTATTTCTTAAACATAATCTTTTCTTTCGTCTTCCATCATTTTCTCACTTTGATTGACATATTTTCATTAAACTAATTTTCAGGTGATAGTGATGATGCCAAAAAGTTCAAAATTCTTGTCCTACTTGGGAAAAGATTCCACGAGAGTAAGAACTATAGCTTGTCAATTGAGATTCTCATGGCTGCTCTTACGTCACACTGCATCCTGCAGAGCCAGTCAAGCACGTGGCTTCAAGATTCGGAAACCAAAGGAATGGACAATGATGACAGTCATTATTCTCTTGCTAGCATTAGTGAACACCTTCTAGCACCGACTAAGAAGCATTGTCTCTCCTCCATGTACATTACTACCGGTTACCATGGTGATGCGAGTGAGACGACATTGGATGAAGACAAGATTGAAAAATCACCCACAATTGATTTCCAAAGTATCATGTCAGCTTTGGCGACACTTGGTCTTTCATACTTCGCTTTAAGCAAGCTAAAACAAGCTCTCTTATACTCCAAGCAGTGTCTAATGCTGGCTTTGGAATGTGAGAGTAAAAAGTACGAACTCAGATCTTATGTACAGTTGTCAAATATTCACAAAAGGTTGGGTGACTACCTGCAAGCTATTTCCTACAATGGTAAACTTCTTGCCGTCGGAAGGGACTTGGAAAAGGGTGATATGAATTGCCATGAAGCGTACTGGAACAAGGATATTGAGCGCAAAGCTGTGTGGAACTTATCTGCAGCTTACAAATCACTAGGAGATTTTAAAACAGCGCTCAGCTACGCGCACGAGTACATGGAGTTGCTCAAAGTCATTGATCAAGAGAACTTGACTGTTGCGTATTCCAATCTTGGTCAACTGGAACTCCTTCTAGGGAATCACGCTTCTGCCCTTGAGTGTCATAAGATGGAGGTACGACTCTCGAAGAAGTTTGATGACAAGGAATCGATGGCATATGCGTATGGTAATGTTGGCAAAGTTTACGCAGCTATGAAGAATTTCAAACAGTCTGAGATCAATCACATGCAGCATATCAAACTAGCACAGAGCATTTCGGATAGAGTGTGTGAACTTGTAGCAGTAAAGCAGCTTGGAGATATGTTCAGGTTAATGGGAGAGTACGGTAAAGCATTGGAGCAGTATGACAAACACCTTAGCCAAGTGAAGGTCAATAAACTAGAAGAAAGCTTACAGTGCCAAGTGTATGGGTTGATCGGTCTTTGCTACTGGAAGCTCAACCAGCTTTATCGCGCTCAGCATAACTTTGAACAATGCTTAAAGCTGGCAACTCAAATTGGTGACAAACAAGAAGAGTTAAACGCCAGATATTCTCTTGCAAAGATTATGAAAGCGCTACGCCTGCATGAAAAATGTCGTCAGTATTACAACGAGGTTATTCCAGTCCTTGAACACAGGCTGTTCATGAAACAGAAAAATCATGTGATGTATGACGACGAACTAGTAGACAAGCTAGCAGATTGTTATGGAGATTTACAGGAAGTCCTGATAGAAATGGACTGTGTTAAAGAAGCCTTAGAAATCTGCGAACACTGGAAGTCCAAACTTCTAGTTAATATTCTCAGAAGCAGAGATATCTTGAGAACTGATGAAGGCATTCTACACGCAGATCTTTCACCTTATAACGCGGCGGAGATCTTCAAATTGGTTGATACTAGTGAGAGCTTAGTACTGGTGTATTCCTGTCTTCAAAGTGGTTTCATGAGCTGGTTATTGGGTCCTGGGAAAGGCGTTTTGAAGTTCTACAGGCACAAGAGCTGCGAACACCTATCTGTTGAGGAGAGAATTAAGGATTGCATAGAGAAACTTCATGACGGCCACCAAATGAATTACAAATGCGACCAAAGATCTTTACCTGATGGAGACAGCAGGGCATCTGTACAAGAACAAAATGGCGCCAAACAAAAAAGCTCTTGTTTTTCCTGTCATTTTTCGAATTCAAATTTTAAGCCCTTGCAAATGCTGTACAAAATATTAATCGAGCCATTCAGGGAAGAACTTGAAAGGGAAGACAAAGATGTTTTATCAAACAAACTGATTATTGTACCAGGTACACAAATGACCATGGTTCCTTTTCCGAGCCTCCAGAACTCGAGAGGGGAATATCTATACGAGAAGTACTGTATCACCATAATGCCTTGTGTTCGAGCTTTGTCCCTCAACAATAACTCTACAAGAAAGGCTACAAGTGACGAGAATTTCAAAATCTTAGTCGCAGGGAACCCAAAAATCCCGAGTGTTGATTTGAACGGAGTTGCTTGGCAACCACCAGGTGAAGGACTTTTGGCGGAAAAAGAAGTAACGTCCATAGCAACGCTATTAGGTGTAGAACCCGTGACTGGTTGCCAGGCAACGAAAGAGTGCATTACAGAAACCTTATCTAAGTCATCACTCGCTCATCTTGTGACGTATGGTAGCTGGAAAAAGGGCTGTTTGGCATTCACACCGAACCGTCATTGCCATGGAGACAAGCCACTTGAGGACTCGTATTTATTATCTGTGTCAGACTTACTTTCAATAGATTTGACAGCCAAGTTGATCGTCATTAGCAGCTGCTGTGGCTGCAGTCACAAGTTCTGCTATCTCAAGCAAGTTAATCTGAGTTTAGCTACAGCATTGTTGGCAGCTGGTGCCAAGGCTGTCATTCTCTCGCTCTGGTCTGTTGAACAACTAACATTAATGAACTTTTACCACTATCTGTATTGTGGCTTGGAAAAGGTTAGTAAGAACAAGCTTAATTAGCCATTAACAGGTTGAGGAAAAGACTGAGTGCATTGTGGGATYGTTTTAGGGGCATATTTCCAAGATGGCGTTTATTTCGTTCCCTAAGACAATCCCACAATGCTTGACTGTAATCAACTCGACCCAATTTGTCACTTAACGTGTGAACAGCTAATATTTGTTTTATAATAAGAATCCTGGTTCTTAGAATTAGTTAAATGCTGGTTTATAATAATCTTGACAAAAACGAATGGGAGACTAGTTGCTAACCTGTCGCTTGGCAGAAAACTGGGCAAAGTATTTAGGTATAGGCAGGAAGCGATTACATTTGCCAATTGTGAGCAAAAACAGTAAAAAAACTCAAAGTAATTCGATATATATTTTATTAATTACAAATAAAAAAAGCAAAAAATAGAAAAAAAGCTTGAGTAGGTACAACTTTTAGGTCACCCATCCAGTTGCTAACCCGCCTTAGACGGGCTTGACTTAGTATCTTGAATACCCAAGTTTTTGCCACTGGGCCACGGTTTCATGAAATTTGCACAACAATAGCGATGAAAACAATGCACCGGATAGACTAGACTTTTTAACAGTAGTTTTTCAACCGATTCCGTGCGTGGCAGAGATGCAAGGGATTAGCCGATATGGTCTGGGGGCCGGCTGGTCTCTCCCCTGATGCTTCGGCTAGAACATTTTCTTGCGTAATTCGTACACCCAAGGGCAGAAGGATTTAATCGCCGTCAGGTCCGAAGTCCATACGACGCCCCAGCTCTGCGGATGTCTCGGGGGTATGGCACATTAGAATCGATTACAAAAGTTTTTTTTTTTTTTTTTTTGCTTAGGTCCAAATCCCCCAGTGGAATGTAAAGTTTTACATTATTATTAAGACAGGTCCAAATCCCACCTCGAGCAAATATATATTTTTTTTATTTCATTATTTTTTTTGTTTCTTTTTTATCTATTTGATTTTTTTTTTTTTTTTTTTGCAATTTTTTTTTATTTTTCCAAGTAGTTTTGAATAATTTATCTTATTTTTTTCCCTCAGGAAGAAACGATAAGTTGCGCAATAACACAAGCCTACAACCATATAAGGTCAACAGATCAGCTATCGAATCCAGTCTTCTGGTCTTCTCATATCATGATCGGATTTGATGGATCATTCAACCTGCTTAAACTACGACATCATCTCTACGATCAATTACTGGACCGAGAGGTTGGCTTTGTGGGATGCCACAGGTTCGGTATTAGGACCTCTACTGGTACCTTGAACGACAAAGGTTAGTTAGGTTGAATAGAGTGCATTATATATCCGTGAAAAAATTCGTAAGAAATTGCACAAAATAGTAAGTTCAGTAAACCTCAGTAGGTCTACAGTCTAATTTGTGCAAATTTGTGGAATTTCTTACAAAAATTTTCATGGATATATGGAGGTAACTCTACCAATACCATACAGTATAAAAGTTTTCTAATGCTTGTTTAATTTGCGCAGCCAAAGCTGACAAGTTTCGAGAAATTCTCACGAGCTTGATGCTCCAGCACGGTTCACTTCCCCTGGTTCTGCCGGCTCTACGAGACTTGGTAAGTAAGGCAATGAATACTTAAGGCATCGTGACCGTGTCGATGTGTTGTGGGAATTAGTGATGTATATATTAAATAGTTGGTTAGCTGTTTACCATGTGTAAGCCTAATGGGATTCAGGTACTTTTGGATTACCTGTGGAAAACACCCTTATCAGGAAGGCGCGTATCCACTGGAACGAACAGCGCTTATTATTGTAAAACATTTCATTGGTAACATGTTATTAACGTGATGTTGGATTCTACGCAATTTAGGTGAAGCTAGCAAACAGCATGTTGGCGTCTTACGAAGAGGGGCGAAGCTTGAACCAGATCGTCATGTCTTCGCAGCTCAATTCTAGCGTACTCGACGCTCCATTCACCCAAGACTTGCTTCTTTTCCTTGGATTTAATTTTCAAAAAGATGGCGCGAAGGATAAAGACCCGTTTGTTGTGTTTCCTCATTGGGATTACGAGAGCACACTAGAGACAAGTGCGGTTATCTTGGATGCGGCTTGTTGTAAGTACATAGTGCTGGGTTTCACTACTTGACGTCATTTCCTGTCTCGTGCGGAATGTTCATCATCTGAATCACAAGTTTTCAATAGAATTCTTTCTGGTTGACAGCACATGGTGTTCAGTGTTTGACCACCATGTGGAGCAGATAATGAGATTCAATCAGTTTATCAGCTGTTTGAAATCCAGCAATTTGTCTGATGTCAACTGTAATTTTCTATCATTTTTGCAGCTATTTTTGAAGTGTCGGGACTTGCTGGACACCTTCTGGGTAGATTGATGAAGATATTAACTCAAAACAATATGGACAAAATGAAAGAACTGGTAAGGAAAGGGAAGGTTGCCTAAATATGAGCACCAAGACTGCATTAGTGCATTAATTCTGCATTAATGCATGGAGGTCCTGCTTCCTCTGGCCTCCCCATCTCTCAGTGCGTGTCTACTCTCTCTAGAGCCTTGCTAAGTCAAGTCGTCCTTGATTCATTTTTGACCAGTTGTTTGTTTGATATTCTTAGCTGAGTATCACGACCAAATACCCAACAAGGATCGTCAAGACGTCTGACTTCATGGTGCGATCTTTATGGTGTCATAAAGAGATCCAACGTTTCCTGATGTCTGTGGGCTTTTATGAAGTTGGCCAGTCGTTGCTCTTTAACAAGAATGAAAATAACCAAATCATGATTAAGGGAGCTCTGAAGATCTTATCTGGGTTGCTAGGTAACCATGTGCGATTAATATTTTAGGTTTAGTTGCTAGGTAACTATGAGAAACGAAGACCAGGGGGCGCTGTTGTCGAGGAGGCACAGTTGTAAAGGGGGCACCTTAAGGTCGTTTCCTGGCTGCTAGGTAATCAGAACAAGACTGTGCTTGAGTTTCTAAGCAACATACAGTTAATGGGACGTTAATAATATGTTGTTCTCTTTTCTGAACAGGAAACATGGAGATGGTGAAAATCAAACCTCATCTGTCCTCAACTCGAGAGGCAAGTCTTATTTAATGATCACTTTAGTTACTGATTGATTCTCTATTTGATGGAAGATGATGATGATAACGATGATGATGATAACGACGACGACGATGCCGGATGATGATGGATGGTAATGGTGGTTATAATGATGGTGGTTGTGCATGGTGACTGGTGACGATGGTGATGATTATGCTGCTGCTGATGATGTTAATGGATGATGGTGATGATTATGCTGATAATGATGAGGTTAATGGGTGATGGTGATGATTATGCTGATGATGGTGATGATGATGGTGATGATGATGATGTTAATGGATGATGATGATGATAGTGGTGGTGATGATGGTGGTGACTAATGATGGTAATGATAATGGTTTATAATATATCATGAGCTTATATTTTTGTTCATAACAGCTGACGTCAGGAGACAGTAGGAATATAAAACTGCTGTCCCTTTCACCGACAGTCACTGAAACTAACCAGGTACTTATCTTGGAGTATTGCACGGTTGATATTAATAAAGTATTCCTATTGTTTAAAAGTAAATCTTTGTGCTTAATAATGATGACTCTTGTTTTTTTCGAAGATCGTGATGCGAACACCTTGGATGTCTCAACGAGCAGATCAAAAGGAGGCAAAGATCAAGTTGAAATGTGCCAAAGAGTAAGATTCTTTTGGAGTTTTTGTGTAAAATCAATTCAGTCATAATAATAACCAGATGATACTCTTTGTCTGTAGGTTGGAAGCAATAAATAAACACTTTGGTAGAGTCGTCACCAGGTCCAATTACTGGCACGCGCAACTTCTTAGAGCACAGGTAACCCACCACTCAAACCCTTTTTTACCAAACTTTTTCAATATTATTTTTTTATTCCTTTCTTTGATCATTTTAGAATTCTAAGAAGCCTAGTTTGCCCGTCATAGCAACTAAGGATCAACAACCGCAGTTACCCTTAGCAACCGCCGAAACAAAACGAAAGCTCAAAGTCAAGGTTGTCAGCGGTCTTACCCCGTCCTGTGACAGGAAACTAGCAGAAGAAGAGCCCAAGATGACTATAACGGAAGCACGTGAGAGACGAAAAGCAATCTATAAAATCTATGGACAGCGGTATGATGATATTGCAATGCGCAAGCGCAACGAGATTCGCCATTTGTTTTCTTCTTTTACCGAAGATTCAAAGATTTGATGGCCAGAAGACAAGGCTTGTGTGAAGCAAGATTCACAAACATCATATCACGCTTAGGACAGATACTTTATAAATTGTATGGGCGACAAAATATATAAAAACGATACCAGCTGTTTGATTTACATTTATTTTTCTAAATATTTTTTGATACTTCTCTTCATTTCTTGGCGGGTGTACATAAAATAGCTGAATGGAAAACTTAACCAAAGACGCTTTCATGATTTTTATAAAATAGTTTACTTAGAACAATATCATTGTAAATGAGCGAAATAGGTTTAATTCCTTTCTGAAGAAAGAAAAACTGTTATATATTTTTTAGAAAGAATCTATATAATCTATAACTAAAGCTTGTACCTTTAAAGACAAGAAACGGTTGATAAACTAGGAGAGTTGTTTATTATATTCGACTCCCTAATCAAGTGCGTTGACTTCTATTAAATGTCGTCTCCTTCAGAATTCATCGTGTTTCATTTTCCGTAACGTCTCGCCATGATCGGTAGCTTTACTTCCTACAAACAAATCCCAGTGAACTAGAATCTCGTCTACAGAGAGACGACCATCAGCATTGTCATCCGACCCATCGATCAAATGCTTTGTTTCGTCCAATGACTCGCCTCTCTCTGGTAGTACCCAGTCTCTAACCTCCTCACGGTTTAGTTTCCCATCTTTGTCTTTGTCGAATTGACGAGCAAACTCCTTACGTTCACGCTCGACCCAGGCAGGCGCGTTCTCCTTATCGCCATACTGTCCGATAAATTCTTCTACAGTTATGAATCTGAAATAAAAACCAAAATATATTACATGGGCTCCCTGTGGTGACTTAATGATGATAATCGTCGTTATTTAGAGAGGGTGACACGTGATAGTTGCCAACTTAGTTCCTCGGGCTCCAAGGTGTTGCGCAAAGTTGGGCAGAATACAAGAACTACCCTACTTCATTCAGGGATCCCGAAAACAACATTTCAATTTCCTATCCTTCTTACCCATCGCCGTCTTGGTCGACATCCTCGAGGATCTCGTCTATTGCTAATTCTTCCATGTGTTTGGTTTCTTCAGGATGTTGGAAGTTCACGTATTCGTCGCTATCCATTTTACCATCTTTATCTTCATCAGCCATCTTGAACTTGTGGTCTGCCTTGTGAATCTGACGACGCAGATTCTAAATGAACCAGTAAATGTATTAGTCATAGCATATCATTGCTTGCGCGCGCATATATGAAAGTGTGCGCAAATAATTTCGTACCCAGCCAGAACGGAAACGCAGGCTCTGGGTACGAGATTAATCTAAGCACCTGTGCTATATATTACTCGGGGGGCGCGCTGATTAACCAACTACCATGTTTATATTAAAAAACAAAAGCACGTATAAATTTATCAAAATATAAAAATGAATGAAAATTTAAAAGGAGCTCATTGAAAAAACACGCGCTCGTGCTATATTGCTTATTATTGAAAATTTTATGATATACAGACGTTAGAATTTACGTATACATTTATTCATTAGATATAAAAAGTGGAACTTATATAAAATATAGTTTATTTCGCGATGATATTAATTGGCCCGAAACAAGTCACGTGATTTGCGACGTCTCATGCAAGGAGTCATATATATAGTATAATACAAGATATGATTTTACTTTATTGGGTAAAATGGGATAAACCAATTAAACAATCGATTATACAGTGCGCAATGTTTGAAGTGTTGGACTTACGTGGTCCTTAGGTAGATTAGTATCATCCCATTCACCAAAGTACTCTAACTTATACTCATCCCAAGAGATCTTTCCATCGCCATCTTTATCCTCCTTCTTTATATTCTTCTCCACAGCTTCATACATGAATGCTTTGCGCTGTTTTTCAATCCATGCTTCCAGTTCTCCCTCGCTCACAAAACCATCCTTATCCGTGTCTATTCTTGCTATCACGATAATTTTAAGTTTGCGCTTCGATTCCTCGGGTGGAAAGTCTTCGAACTTTTCCGCGTCTGGCCCGAGGAATGCTTCGTGATCGTAGCGAACATCGTGCTCATTTGATCCCGTGAAATGCTCGTGCTTATAGAGATGGTCTTTGTGGGGCTCGACTGTGCATTCGCATTCGTTATTTAGTAAAAATAGAAATAAACTTAACAAGAAAATGGACAAATTCTTCAAATGTAACATTCTAAAAAAAGCTACCAATCTTCAAAAATAAACTAATGCTTGTTGCAAAGGATAACTTTGAATCAAGAATAAGAATGTAGGGCGATTAATGTTGGAAGAAATTAACGCAGTCTAGGAGGATTGTCCAATAGAAGTTGTCCATGTTAGCGCAAAATGTTTGAGCCAATGGTCGTCTGCCGTGAATGCTTTAGGAATCACAATGAAACAGCTGAGTAAAGAGAGCTGCAAACATAATGACTTGACTCTCTCTTTACCAAACAATACGGATTAGATGATGAAGCAATCAATACTCAAATGAAAGATTAGAAGCATGAAGAATGGGTGAAAAAGGTAGATAAGTTTTCTTAGCTTGCGCGCTACGACATTGTCGCCGCGCTGTTGAACAGGATTCGCTGAAAAAGCAGTTCTCAGGTTCTCTTTGTATCTTACAGGAAAATAACATTTTCACATGCGCTTTGTTTTCTCTACAGACCAAAAATGCGCAGGTCAAGGCCAGCGGCTTTTGGAATAAGAAAAAATAATTCACACCTTTTGGGTTTTGCGAAGGCAGGAAAACTGGAGAAAAATCCTCCATTTCAAAAAGTTTAATAAGTTAAAAAGGTTGTTGTCGTGATTTGGTGAAAACTTTACCATCTGTTATTGAGTCAGCTGTGTTAATGAAACATTACAATAAACTATGATACCATTAAAGGAAGGAGTTGACTTCAGGGGTCTGGTGAAACCATGTTTTGAACATCGAGGGGGTCACTCTTGAGAGGCAAAAATTGGGGAGGGGCATGTTTTTTTTTGTGTCAAAAGGTAGCCTTGCTTTTCACATTTCTTAATCACTACAGTAACATGAATCAACTACTCACCACAAAGAATGTGCTTCCCAGTCCATCACACCTCCACCTTCACCACAGGCACCCCAATCAAGTAGCAAAACGATTTTATTGATAATTTTGATTTAGTGATTCATGATGTAAAGCTATTGTAAAATCAATTCTACTGCCCAATTATGGACGGCAAATTATAATAAATTTGATTAGAAATTATCACACTGAAATACTATCTATGAAAATGATTTATGAAAGAGATATAATGATATGAAAAATTTGGTTACAAAACTGCCAAAGATTTCTACAACAACAATAGATCTACAGTCAATTCAAGAAATGTTGTCATCGACTCACTCAAGCCTACACGACTGGACGGAAAGGAACTCTGGGTAGCAATCATTCGGCCGAATTGACTCCATAATTTTATCTGACTAGTTATGCCTGGTTTACAGCACGAACCTTCGTAGGCGAGCGGGAAGTGTTGAAGGAGACGTTTTTTAATGCCTCCATATTTTCGGGATTGTGAACTGAATCATAACTACTTTGTTTTTTTTCCCTAAACCCGAAGACATGCATTTGATGGATTGTTTCTTGCCATTATTATCTTATTACTAGCGGGAACAATTAATTCAAAACAAATATTTAACCGCTTCAGTGATTTTTACCCATATTCCTTTTGGTCCAGTCGCGTAGGCTTGAGCCAGTCAACGACAAAGTTTTTTGAATTGACTGTATATGCTACAGCAACATGAAACAAGCACTTGTGACTAGCAAAAGAACTAGTGCTTTTCTTGACTAATTGAAAAATAATCTACTAGTAAACATTTGCAAGTAAATGTTTCAAGTAATGGATCTGAACAGTTTTTTCATTAAACAGAAATTAAAATGCTTGCTTGTAGAGCCCTATGGGAGCAGCTTCAAAAGCAAGGAAAGATATTTTTATGTTTTATCTGCACTATAGGGCAAGTCATAACAATTTTTTAAGATATGCAATAATAACTAGTTATTTAGGATAGATACCATATATATTGTCTAAAGTAGGTCAGTTGATAAAGATAACAGATGAAATGATTGTAATATTTAGGTTACTAGTGTTATTATTGCTTATCAAAGTTCGCTATGAGGAAGTGCACGACCATAGTCAGTGGCTTCGCTTCCTACAAACAGAGCATAATTCTTCTCTATCTCTCCAATAGTTAACTTGCCATCATTATTCTCATCTGCTGATGTTACTAGATGCCTGGCTTCTTCTACAGCCATCATGTGATCTGTTTCTGGTAAAATCCATTGCTTTACTTCATCTTTGTCTAGTTTTCCATCTTTGTTCTTGTCATACTCTTCATGGAACCTCTTGGTCTCTTCATGAACCCATTCAGGTGCTTCTGAAGACTCGTCGTCAGTATATTCTCCTAGGAATTCCTTTAGGTTGACAAAACCGTCTTTATCTCTGTCAATATCTGAAACAGAATAAATGATTTTAATTTCAGATACAACAATGTTATCTGTGAATTAGCCTTCCCATGGTTGTTTCAGGGTATCAGTTAAAAAAATGAATATATCAAGTAAAGGATGAAGGATCTTTACTGTACTTTGAGGGATTTTCTCTAGATTATTGGAAATTCCTTCATCCACAAACTCAAAAATTTCGATTTACAAATTGAATAGTCAAAGATATGTATGAAAATTAATATTGGTACAATGAAAGAATCCTAAAACAAATCTTAGCTTAAGGATGTAGAAGATAAAACAATAAAAAAAGGATGGTTGCCTAGGGAACCAAGAATTTGATTGATTGTTTGTTAAGCTGTTTTAATTTATTGTTTCTGTGAAAACTAATTAGAAAAAGTGATTAAGAATCACACAATTAGGTTAGAAAAATAAATTGAAAATAAATTAGAAACAACAAAATTGTGTATTCTTTTAAGAAAAAAATTAAAAATGAAAAGCCGAAAACAGGGAAAAAATTGTAGTTGTGAGAAATTCATTTCTCGATTGGCATATTATAGTTTACGTTGAAGGAGGAAAATATGTGATTGGGACTGAGGTATGATAAGGTTTTTTTGTGGCCAGCAATTAACTTAGATAAAGAAAGAAATCTTAAAGTACTTCTATCAAGAAAGTTGGTAACTAAGTAGTTTCCATAGCCAAAAGCCTTCTATGTTGACAAATTACTTGTATTTAAAGTGCTGTCTGAAATTTTTGGGAAAATGGTCTAAAATATAAGGGAGAAAATTTGGGAAAGCATTGTTCAAGAATCGTAAGAAAAAATAATTGGGGAAAAATGGTCAATGATCAGAAAAATGATAACTTTGAATGAGAAAAAAAAGGTTGGATTCCATTTAATTATTTTGAAAAAACTTGTTGAAACAGGAAGAAAATTTACATTTCTAACAAAGTAGCAATATTTGCATAAAAACTTGTTTCAACTTGTAAAAATTTTATGATCAAAAATGAGCACATTTTCTGTCAACAAATACTTCTTTGAATAAAGGCACCTGCTTATATAAGGTAAATGTTCTGAATATGCTTGAAAACTGGGATATTATCCATCGCTTGAATACAGATTCTTTCCTCAAGTACATTTATCTATTTTTTCAATTTTTCTTGATTGTAGTTTTTTTGCACCATTGAGTTCAAGTTTATAAGGGGGAAAATTATGGCAAAAAAAATAACCCACCTTCAATTGTTTCGGTGACATGGATGTCTCCCATTTCTGGAGAAGACTCTGGGTGAAGGAAAGTACCAAATTCATTCTTATCCAGAGCTCCATCTTTATCTTTATCAGCTGCATCAAACCGACGTCTGTCTCTCTGCAGCAATTCTTTAACTTCTTCATCATCTTCTCCTGTTTCTCCATACGTTCCTTTAACGTACTCATCCCATTCTACTTTACCATTCTTATTTGAGTCTTTATCCTCTACGTCTTTATCAACACCAACTAAAGAACGCTCATCAAAGACTTTTTTAACCCAATCTGTCAGTTCTTCAGTTGTAATGGCTTCGTCTTTGTCAGTGTCAACTTTCTTGATTAAGTTGCGGAGCCGTTTTTTAGCTTCTTCAGGGGATAGATGGTCAAACTCTTCCTTCTCTTCTCCAAGGAATGCCTCATGGTCGTGTTCAGGGTTGTGTTCACCGTCTACATAATGATCAGCGTCAGCTAACTTGTCTTCATGAACATGAGCTTTGTGAGTAGCTTCATCTTGTGCAGCAAAACAGCTGAATACGAACACCAGTAAAACACAAACAAGAACGGTCTTCATGATAAATATTCCCCTCGAGATCCTACGAACACCTTGTATCGTTCCCACTGAAGGTTATTGAGTAATAAAACAGCTGGGTTTATGGTGTCGTTCGATTAAACAAGTTAAAATTGCTAAGCAAATGACTGGCAACGTGGCAAAAGATGGCAGGCTTCTTTGACAGTAAACACAGTACAAGAGGAATAATGGAATCGGTATTTCTATTGTCTGATTCGACCAATCACCGAATGCCATGCCATGAATGTATATACACCGCATAACTCTGTTTTGTGTTAAAATGCAAATCAAATTATAAAGCAGTAGTTTCTACGAAGTGGATATCTTTTTTTATATCGTTTTAGTAAATAGACTAATTGGTAAAGGCAAATGGAATCTTAAGAGTCAATGTCTGTAACGGTCGAGAACCATCGGACAGTTGAGAAAAATCGAAATTGCTCATACTTTGCCTAAATAACCTCCCTGGTAAGACATTTTCAAAAATATAACTTATTTAAGTGCTGGGCGCCTTTTATTTT
>NW_022260014.1:101709-144163 GCF_009602425.1 Actinia tenebrosa
GGGGGGGGGGGTGGAGGGTTGCATGCTACCCAAATACTGAAAGTAAAGGTTAATGGTGGTGTATGTGGTGATAGAAAATAGGCCAAATAGGAAAGCAGTACTTACACTGAATTTGTTCACCCTCTATAAGAAAGGATGAGAATGAATGTAGCCCATGAAGTATGGGTAAGAAAAAACTGTATGGTCCAGGGGGGGGGGGGGTCAGTAAGACATATTACATAGAAATTACTACGTCCCTGATAAGTTGCTTATGACTTCTTGTTCCTAGGAGACATTGAATCACAGCCTTATATCCAAGAATATTTAAATTCAATGAACTATATAGAAGAGCTACAAAAGTTCTTAGAAGATAACAATTACAGGTACTATTTACTTGCTTTGGRAATTTTAAATTTTTTGAGGTTCTGTTAACACAATAGTAGGTTTAATTTGTTACTGCATGGTCTGTACTTGTTATTTCCATGTTTACAGGTTGTCTCTTGAGATTGAACCAACAGAGAGTGATAACAAATCTAAAGCAAGATCAAGAGAAAGCATAGACGGTATTTAAAAATGCAGGATTAACATGAGGGGTGCTGCATAATGCATGAACCACCTAGCTTAGACACCACTCATTATTTATACCAGAACATATATCATCTGCTTAGAGTTCTCTGCTGTGCTTCATTGTCTTTTTTCTGTGACCTTAAATTTTTCTCCTGCTTTACTTTTCTCCTGATTTGGGGTTGACAGCTTTAGACATGAGTCTAAGTATCAGGAGCTAGACTCTGTTTAATGGATGCCAAATTAAGAGTTTTTTAACCCTTCTCAATACTGAATACCAGCTGCGTCAGCCACTGGAGGCTTTATCCCATGTTATGATTTAATAATTCATCTTTTTTTATCAGCTTTGCCTTGTAACACTTTAAATCCCCCAGTGAGTAAGAAGTTTGTCCCTGGACACCGAAAAACTCAAAGTCTTGACACAAAGTAAGTTTTCCCTATAACGTGCAATTTGAATGAAGATCATTTTTATAGACAAAATGATCAATGATAGATTAGTATTGGGATAGCCTTATGTGCCTCTGTGCTGCTGCTGATGATGATAAAGGATGATGATGATGATGATGATGAAGATGATGATGAAGGATGATGATGATAATGATGATGATGATGATGATAATGATTATCAATGATAATATTACTTGTTATTTTCTAGCTTACTAAGGACACCCTTGGGAACATCTTTTGATTCACTTAGGTAATGATAATGTCAAGACATTTTCTATTYTTAGAATTAGTGCTTTCATAACTAAATAAAATATTTAAAATAAATAAATAATATAATAAATAATAATAAATATTTTTGAGCTGCTGGGACTTCCAGATCTGAAGCTAATTAAGGACCCTGTCAAGTGTCTAATCTTGTGTACAAWGTGAACATTGGATTGCGGCTAGTGCATAACATTCCTATTAATTTTATGCTTGAGCTGACCTGACTTAATCAAATAATTGTTTGACTCCGACGAAGSACCCGAAACGTCAGTAAGTTTTTTCATCTTTTCACGGTGTATAATTTACCTTTTCATCATTATTGTTTCATTAGAAACACCGACGCAGCTCACACTATTTTTTAGCTAGTTATATCTYTTTATTGAATTATGCATGTTTGTGTGATAACCCAATAGGACTTTGGTCAGAGCATACTCACTATCCTGATAAATTGAAAGAGATCAGCATTTATCAGGTTTTAAGGTTCTAGCCAATGTGTTTTATTTTTTATTTTTYGCTACAGTATTGCTAGTAGTACCAGCTCAAGACATTTAATAGATGACAGTATTGTACCCTTAGAAAACCAAGGATCTGAAATACTTTGTAAGTATAGCCAAGAGAGCATAAATAAGAGAGGGAAACTTCTCAGTAACRCACGCACAATGTAAATTCTCGGTTGGGCTATTTTTAGTAACTGGATGCAGTTTAAATTTTGCCTTACCCTACTCCTGTGCATCATTAACTTATGTTCGTTCTCTATTTCCATTTCGTTTTTAACGATCAAATCAAATAGCTTGCGTGCGAGTTGGTAAAGCTGTATTTGTAATCAATATTTTTGTTGTAGATTTTTTCCCAAAAATTTATTTCACTGACTCTCGATCAATATACACATGTGACCTCCTAAGAAATGTATTTTCATTTTGATTAATTAGTGAATGGAAGGAATTCAGCACTTTCTTTAGAACGAGCAAGGTAGGAATGGCCTCATTGTTCAATTGTACTTCAATTTTGTGGGTGAAGGGGGGGTGGGGGGAATTTGGCTTCTAGTTTTACACTCCCCCTCCCACTCACTACATTTCTTTCTTCTTTTTCAAGAGTTTTTGATCAAATGTTGTGTTTTTATTTTCTATAGTGGAGTATATGAAAGGGATGATTCTGAACTATTTGGTCCTCATTCAGAGTTCCAGGTTGAAGGTTAGTTGGCAATGAGGTTTAGTCATAGGTGTAGTTATGTCATCAAAACTTCATATTCTTAGAAAAGAGGGGGAAAAACTAAAAGCAATTCTCCATGTATTGTAATTGCAGGATTTTTGAGAAGAAAGAAATGTTTGAGGAATAACAAGAAGTTAGCTGTAAGTATTGTTTTCAACTCAGGGGCAGATCCCAGAGGTCATAGTCACCCCCCATTTGTTTAAATTTCTCATTATATTGTTAGAAACAGCCCCCCCCTTTTCATGGAATTCCTGGTAAAACGATTTTAATAATCACCCCCCTTCTAAAATTCCTGGATTTGCCCCTGCAACTCCTACACCACTGTAATATTTGTCACTATATATAGAGTTAAATGTTTTAACAATTAAAAACTCTTCATTGAATGATTTTCCAGGTATCTACCTGGCAAAAGTTCTGGGTTGGTCTATCTGGAAAGTTTCTATACTACTTTTTACCAAAACACAGATCTGTAGGAAAACTTGAGAGATCTTCTGTAAGTAGGGATTGACATGAGAGTTCCAAATATTTGTTTGAGTATTATGGTTTTTCCGTCTCCGGAAGTCCTTATCTGTATCGTTACCATTATTATTAAACTTCTTCTACTTCGAGCATAATCTTTGCACATCTATTACCTACATTTCCCCCTTGACATATWTACAAATATTTACAGTATTTTGTTTGTTTGTGTACAGTTTAAGAGTAATGCGCAGAAGGTGATAAATATAGAGAATTGGATTGTACACATCCAGTCAGATTCACATCATACTGACTGCTTCCAGTTGACAGATCCTTTTAACGGTAAGTGGACATCTTAACACCAAACATTTMTTTTGCTATGCAATACAGCATTATTAGAGCTTTCCATTTTCCCTACCCCTCGCACCCCAGGGGTAGATMCAGGATTTTTTCTAGGGGGCAGGGGGGCAGGGGGGGGATGCACCATCCAGGGTTTTTTCAGGAGAGGGTGCACCCTTTGTTTACAAACTAAACACTAAAGAAGTAGATATCAGCTCATCTGGAGAGTACACTTCCCCTGTACCCCTACCCTAAATCTGCCCTGCACTTGAGGGGGTTGAATGTATTGCCGAGGCTCCAAAGCTGCCTCTGTTCTTTTCATCAGTGCAAACTAAAGTCTAAGTACTGCAAATATATGATGGTACAGTAGCTTAAATATTATCAGACTGGTTGATATTTTGTTGTTAATATTTTTGAATGCCACTGCATAGGGAACTCGTACAAGTTCAGGACAGGCTCACAGTCAAGTGCATTAATGTGGTACACATGTCTGTCTCATGTCACKACAAGCAAAAATAAGGTGAGATATACAGATGTAAATCATTATCATTGCTATCTTAGTATATATATTGATTGTATTATGTTTGCAGAAGACAATACTTAGAATACATTACAGCCATTATCATCATTATCATCACCACTATCACCACTATCTCAAGCATTACCATAACCATAACCATAACCATAACCATCGTCATCATCATCATCATCACCATCATCACCAGGCCACCACCATCATCATCACTATTGCCACCATTACCATTATCATCATCATCACCAGCATCACCGGGCCACCACCATCATCATCACTATTACCACCATTACCATTATCATCATCATCACCATCACCGGGCCACCACCACCATCATCATCACTATTACCACCATTACCATTATCATCATCATCACCAGCATCACCGGGCCACCACCATCATCATCATCACTATTACCACCATTACCATTACCACCATTACCATTACCATTATCATCATCATCACCGGGCCACCACCACCATCATCATCACTATTACCACCATTACCATTATCATCATCATCACTAGCATCATTATTAAAATCATCACCATTAAATTATTAATTTTGATGTTTAGACCCCTCAGAACCTCATCAGTTTTGAAGAGAGCGAAGAAGTCAATGATACAAAAATGTAAATGAATAATGGCACAACCACCTTTACAGAAGAACAAACCCACCACTATCTAGATCCCTTGGCATTGGGAATAGGTACATGTTATGGCCAAGAAGATCAACATGATACAAATCAAGACTATGAATAGAATGGAATAGAATACTAGAATATATGAGAAATCATATTGTYACAGTCGTGAGCACTCTCCTGTTATGTCTTGATACCACTATTACTAAAGTCCTTTCGTAGGTCGTTTTTTAGCTTAACTAAATACGTTATCTTGTGGCTTCAAAGGAGTTAAAACATTTGGATTATTAAAAGAAGTCGAAAAGGATTCTGGTAATAGTAGTATCAAGACATCATAAGGGGAATGAGTGGTCACGTGACTTGTTAGTTCACTCGCTCACAATGCACCGAACTAATATATAGTTTATTATTATATTATTATTATTAAGAGAAGCAAGCGATTTGACGGTATGCTTTGATTGACGACACCCATTTTAATTATTTATTGAATGTTTTTAATGTTATTCGGATTGCTATCAAAATCCAGATACTTGGAGAACTCTCATGAAGGAAAGCAGTGAAAAAATATCTACTCACCCACCCCAMCCTCGGTGAGGTTTTGCTCTTAGAAGGCAACCCACGTATCTGGAYCAATGGTAGCGTGATCGGTTTAATTTAAAGTTATAGGTGTTCTGATGATCACAAGAGTACACTTATTTATACACTTATTTACTTTAATGCAAAGTTTTCATAAGTGCTCCGGTAATTTCAAGATTTATTTTATTTCATTTCTCATGAATGAAACTTAGAATACTATGATCCCAAGCAATAAGAATAACAATATTATAGTTCCAGTTGTTAGATGAACTTTACAATTTCTAGATTTTGAATAGAGATTTCAATTTAACATACGTTTTGGATCAAAGGGATTTTTTAATATTTATTTTTAAATACAACACGACCACTATGAGATACTTCGTAAACCTCCCATCCTATCGATTATTTKAATCGAAAACATTTGTAATCTCTAAGAGATTCAACGCAATATTTTTAAATAAAAGAATAGTGGAATCGTGTTGAAGTTTTGCTTTAGTGGTAATTTCTAATTACGGGTGATGACAAACGCGGTAAGTATAATTGTAATCCGGAGATTCTATATTAAACTATAAGGGGTGWACTGATTAGGAGTAGACAGTAATGTACCGTACTTACTCGTTTAAGTCCCGCCTCATATTAAACGCAGCCCTCAAATAAGCTCCGCTTACGTAAGACTAACTTACAGTTGTTATAGTGATGCCTATTATTGCAGTTCATACTGAAACTTTCCAGTTTAAATCTTAAGTTTAGGAAAATGATTTGGAATAATGCTTTTAAATTATTGGAAGAAATAACATTGCGTAATATGCTAAATATAGGATTGGTAGTAAATTTGCCATGGCGAACATGTGGTCTGTAGTCAGTTGGAGCAGTCGTGGAACCTTGAGTCAGAATCTTCCTCTTGTCAAGATGGACGATGTTGACAAAATCCTCATAGCAAACCTGCATGCTCTTGGTTCTAATGGCCCTTTCCAAAGCTGGACCAGCTACCTAGATGAGTTGGAAGACGACAAAATTTCTCATCGCGAAACTGGATGTCAAGAACTACCATCCACACGAAATCTCTCTCAGAGTTCAAGATGGCAAGRTGAAAGTCCACGGAAAACACCATTCTGAGGGAGAATATGGCTACGATTCGAGGGAATTCCGCAGGAATTTGATTTACCAGAAGCTGTTGATCCCTCAACAGTATCATCACGAGTATCTCCTGATGGAGTTCTCTACATTGAAGGGTACAAAACTACACCCAAGGAAGAATCCGTGATGGAAGAACTGGATGACAAGAAGTTTAGTGTAAAGCTGGACGTTAGTAAATTTGCCCCGGAGGAAATCTCTGTCAAGGTCCTGAACAACGAGCTGATGGTCAGTGCGAGTCATGAGTCTGAATCTCAGGGCCGTTATTCATCAAGGAGCTTTAAGCGCCATTTTGTTCTTCCCAAAGATGTTGATATGGATTCTGTGAAAACAAAGTTGGACAAAGATGGACGACTTTGCATTGAAGCTCCAAGAAAACTAGCACTTCCCGCACCTACTGAAAGACAGCTCCCAATAACCATGGACGTACTGATCAATGAAAAGAGCTTTTATCATCTGTTCGTTTGTTTTTGCAATTATGATCCATTTCTGATCCATTTCAGGAAGCGTTAATCTTGTAAGCTTACTTTACATGTAATCTTTGTTCAGTCTAAGGCTTTGTTTGTAACTCGTTGAAAGCTTTGAAAAAAATTGGTAGTTAGAATACATTTTGTCTTAATAACATTTTAATTGTCGTTGATATTTTATTAATCCCTTCAAAAAGCTGCAAGAATTCTATTAGCCACTTGACCATTTTATATACTTGCAATTCATTCAATCATTACGCCTCTGTCTCCCCTCCCCTCTCTAGTGATAGATTTTGTATCCATGACGTAATAGTAAAGAATGATTGACGTAAGAGGTATAATAGTATTCACCAATCAGCGTGCAGTATTATGTTTCCCTCTAAGTCACGTGACTTACTTGATCAAAACAAAGAAGAACACACCGAAGTCGCACTTTTCTTCTTACACGATAACCACGACTGCCTCGTAATTCTTGCTTTAAAACACAGCCTTTTACATTAATTTTCATCCATACGACCACGTTAGACGATGGGTAGGATCTTCCTTGATCATCCTGGAGGAACTAGGCTCTATTCTTGCGCTAATTGTGATACAGTCTTGACGAATCGCTCGGAGCTCATTTCTATGGTAGGGGGAAAAATTATTGTGAGGATTTTTTTTACAGTGTTTATTTGTCCGTTCTGTATCCAGAAGATTAAAGCCCTAAGCAGTTAYAGGTTTGATATTGATAGTTCCTTCCATTGTTTGTTGTTTTAAGTTGTTATTATTGATAAATTGTGATATTTTTAGTAGGATTTTCGTCCTGTAATTTCGAAGTTTACTAAGAGAAGATCCTTGAATCTATTATTTCTGCATTTATTATTAGCGAATCTTTTCGTAGTTACGCTCAAAAATCTTCATAATTTTCATCATTTTAGGCTTCTTTCACCCTTCTTCTAGTTATGAGACTTAAATCTCGTAGTGTTTAAAAAATTCACACTCAAACACGCWGGAATCAATTTTCCTTCAAATTTTTTACCATTTTTGTTCAGAACTGAGGGTCAAGTTATTTGTTTTTATCAAAATGCTAATGAGAAACAAAATTAACTCCAAACAMAATAGAAACACGTCAGAAGTTTAACACCATAGAAAACATTTCACTTTCGAGAAATTTTATCGTATTTGTATTTTTAATACCTTATATTACTAAATTTCTAATAGTATTGTCTTTACCATTCTGTGGTTCTGGGTACCTGTGACACTCATTCACAGATATTTAAAAGAAAGCTTTGAATATTAATATATGAAAATCTCTTAAACCATTAAGGTCTCTGTTTGATTGCTACGACTTGTGGCTTATTGCATTGTTCAATTCAAGATATCCTGTTTTGACAGGCCAATATCTAGTACGTGTAGCTGTCGTTGAACACCTTGAAGCCTAATGTTAAATAGTATGGATTTTTAATGTCCAACTAATTCTTTTTCTTTTTCTATGGCTATAGAGATTTACGGGATCCACTGGAAGAGCATTCTTGTTTCACAAAGTGTAAGCATACAAGATAATAATTTTGTGTATTTTAAGACAAAGGAGTATGACCCTTCTTAAAATTGTCTTGACTTTGGCTAACATGGAAATACAAAAGAAATGCCACGAATTCCTAATRAAAAAAAGTATGATTCCTCTGATGTGTTCATGTTAGTCTTGCATTAACAATAATTTTGAGAAGACAACCAACTGCTCCCCACAAYGTTCCTTATTTCTTTCCTCCACTCACCCCCGCCTGAAAATTCTCCTCCTCTCGTAGGGATGGGGATTGGTTATAATGCCATAAAAATCCATTTGTTTTTCAAAACCAAGTTAATTTTTTTTTATTAATGCATGAAAATGTTCGTCAACAGTGTCAACCTAACTCTGAGTGAAGTCCAGGACAGAGTAATGGTAAGATATGAAAGATAATCATTATATAAATAACAGAGAAAAGCTAAGTGGGAATAGAGAAGGTCATTGTAGGTCAGCCAATAAATGACCATTCCTTGGCCTTCCTCAATTTCTCTTCCCTATGCAAGGGTCATTCCAGGAGGGTGGATTGGGTGGCTARCCATCCCCTTGGAGTTTTAAAAATATAAAGAAAAAATGGAAAATAGGAAGCTATTTGCTKGCTTTCTAGGCAACATGCATGTGCACCTCACCTGAACAAACCCTGCATCCTTTGTTCCTATGCCCATCCCTTCACATTACAATGTTTCAAATTTTAATCAAATAATTCAATAGGTTGATTATTCTGTAATAAATTGTTTGTTTATTAGCTTACTGGACGACACATGGTTAGAGATGTTTCTTGCAAGAATTGTGACACTAAGTTAGGTTGGATGTATGTAAGTATCGCTGGGAGTCCCAGAGACTGCACCCTTACTATCAGTAGTACCAGGGCTGCTGTCACATGGCTTCATTCTATTTCTAACACATTATAAAATTTTTATAAATTATTGTTAGGAATTTGCTACAGAAGAAAACCAGAGATACAAGGTAGAGCGAAYATTACTATGGCATTTATGATTACTTTGCCTCCCACTAGAGTGGTTATTAATYCATTTTACTTAAAGCCCGGAAAGCATCTATCGAATTAGGAAGTGGGCAGACCCAGAGAAATTTGACATTCAAGGGACCCCATCCAACCACTCAGTTAAATCRACCCACCCCTCTAAATCTGTTGGATGCCACCACCACCCCTGGGAGTAACCCATTTACAGGTTGTCACGGTTTTTCCAGATATGATATTGAACCATCAAATTCCCTTGCCACAAAGTCTACTCCACCAGGGTACCCCCATCCTCATGCCACTCAAAATACTAGGTGTGCCAAGAAATTAAAACCACTTGTCTCTATATTATTTAAAGGAAGGTCGTGTCATCTTGGAAAGGGCTTTGGTGACAGAGAGCGAGGGAATAGAAGAAATTGGTGATTAAAGACTGTACATAGAGGCAAGATAAATCATTATTGTATCCTTATYGGATAACAACCAATATTATGCATGCATATATCAAGAGGTGTAACTTTATATAAATATATATAATTATAAGCAATTCTTTCTGCTGATAGAACAATCATARTATTATAACCTTGAAGTATTCTTGTCCCCTCAGAGCCTGTGTTTCTTTTGATCTCTGACAAGAAACAAGGTCTTTGAAGCATCACAAACAATAATTGAACATAATTATTGTGCTTGAATTGCCTTCCATTTGTCCAAATGAAGCACTTTTGTCTGGTAGCAAAAATGCCAATTAATGTTTTAATTAATGTTTTATGTTTAAGTTCTTGCTGCAAGAAAAACGTTGTATATAAAATGCTTGCTTCCAATTAAGCTTAAATTAACAAACATGCACCTTGCCATTAGCAAAGAAATATTGGTATCCATAATATTCCTAGGAGAAATTACCTTGAATTGCAATAGTTTTCTTCTTCTGTTATTAGTTATAATGTCGTAAATTTGAATTTATTTTTTGTAACTGCAATTCTTGTAGTTTGTTGGAGTTAGGTTGSACAAACACTATCAACTAACCTACCAGATACACTACTAGATTAACATTATTTCCCAGGACTATCTCAAATCTTGTATCCTTTACTAAACAAGATTGCACGAATGTATTTTATTACTTTCCTGTCCTATCCACTTCACTGCACATTAGGTATYGTAAATAAGAAATTGTAAATATTTAAATAATTATATTAATGTAATCCTCAGGTTTGCGATGACCTGTTGGCATTTTTTAAATAAAATTTCTTGAAAAATTCAAAATTCAGAGGGGAAGTAAGTATCTATTTTGTAAGTTGTTGCAGTAGCCCCCTTCACAGTTCCTTGCACTATCTTGAATGGCATCAAAGTGAGAATATAGGTAACCTTTGATAGAAACATGTGAATGACTGTCCAAGGTGTTAAAAAAGGTCTTTATCATATATCAATGCAAGGTCACTGTCATTCTCCCTTTGATGCACAGGTATGGTTRCCTTTAAAGATGGCACAGGGAACTGTGAAGGGGACTATTAGCTCAAAATAAAATATTAACTCTTAATGAATAACTTGTAGTTGTCTGTGGTCAATATTAAATTAAAGTTGATACAGGAAATCAACTTCATCAAGTCATTGGCCAAGCCACAACAGATGGTCAAACATCCTTTTTACAGGTATTACAGGTATTTTAGAAACTTGGCCATCATTTTCTTTTCAGGCATTGATAAATTGTCATTATCTGGTGTTTAGGCAAGAAAAAAACCATCACCATCAAACCAAATTATAGAGAATAAACACTGACATTTCAGACCTCAGTCCTTAGCCAGAGGACTTTTTTGACTCAAAACGATGAGATCCAAACTAGTTACATGTGTAATGTCATTATCATCAAATTGATAATTTATCTAGAAAATAACAGCACTATTATACCCCCCAAAATGTTCTTAAAGTATTATCTCAGYGTTTTAACTTAATTTATAGATTTAAGATCTTCAACATGCAGAGGTTTTATTCCAATTTTTATTTGGTTTTGTTCTGTAAATCAATACAGTTTTCAACCATTAATGATTAACATCAATACGATTTCTGTATTAACATTGAAGATGGTTTACATTAACATTTAGTACTGGTAAACAAAGAGTCCTACATCAAAGTAATGACCTACACATAGGTTTTCAAGGTTATAGTTAAAGTCTAGGATACTAACAAGAAAGTTCCTATAGTTAATTCACTGAAGGAACAAAATCATTTAAAATTAGAAATACAACTATGTCACTAATATTAGAGATTATTAATCAAAGTAATAAATTAAAGTCAACTCTCAAACCAAGTACTTTTTTTCAACTGATATTTTTTTATTAATGTAACCTTTTTGTTGTGATAATTTTTTGTTGAGTTTGTAGTCTTTTTATTGTTTTTGTTTTGTTTCTTTTTCCTTGTTTGTTGTTCTTTTTTATGTGGATACAATAATGTATCTTGAGAATAATTCTAAAACTTCACTTATGAACTCATATTCCAAGCCATATTAGTAGGTGTTTTAAATCATAAGAATAAAGCAATAGACCTCTTGTTCCAGACCATGTGTCACTCCCTAGAGCATCATTTCTTTGTTTAACAGTTGTGCATGAGAAGGCACATGAATATGGATACAACTCAAACAAGGAATTTCACTCTCAAGAGAATGACACAGCCTGGAACGGGAAAACATTACACCAAAGGTAGAGGCCTATTTATCATATTTCCATGAGTTATGATTACGTTATAGAATTTAGAATATCAATATACAAATATTAGTGTTCAATGATTCCCTAACCTCTARAAAAACTATTCTTGAGAATCAAACTATATTCTACAATAGGTCTTTTGTGTAATACTGACTGACAACTCTTTTTTTGGAAATCAAGTGAAATTTTGACAGCCATCAATTCTGTGTGTTAAAAAAATCAATACGAATAGCATATATGAAGTATATATATATATATATCATATGCATATTCATGCATTATTGCTTAATTGCCAGCGAACACCTTGTAATTTCTTTAAACTCAAAAATGAAATTGAGTCTAATAATAGGAGTTCAGCTATCAATAATAATTCTAATATTATGAYGACTTAAAGACAAAAATATGAAAAAAATCAATTTAGCTATAGAAATGTTAAGTACAAAATAATATAAACAATTCAATATTCTTGTGCTATCTGCTGGCACACTTCAATATTTGCAATATTGCCTTTTTGGCTTATGTATGAATTGATCCAGATGACATGATGCTCTTGGAAGACAGGTGCTCATTTTAATGTGTAAAATCTGCTTCAAATGAAGCCATTATATCACTTTGTTCGTTCATGTTAATCGTGCCGGCTTGCTGAAATACAGAGAATAAAAAAAAGTCACTTCATTTGATAACATTAATTTCCCAGACCAAACAAAGCTACCAGTCAAGGAATACATAATCATGACAGTTATTATTGGCTGTGGCAACAAAAATCTTTGATTATATGTCCAGCATATTAGTATGGATCTAGAATTTTGAGTAAAAGGGTTCACAAAACTTATGAGGCACCTTTTTAGCACTTTACAATCTATAAGCTAGAAAGTAAGAGTACTGGCACCCTTTGACCTCCATCTAAATTTCACACTGCCATTTAAATACAGCAATAGAGTACCGAAGTGTGACGTCACGAAAAACAAAATTTTGCTTTTGACAATTTTCAATCCTCAATTTCGATAGAACATCAAGAAAGACATTAACAAGCCAAATTTTAAGAATATCAGTTAAAAAGCAACAGAGATACGGCCGTTTGAGTATATAATTTCCCCATACAAATCTCTGTATTTTCGCCCTGGTTCTTTACGTGAAGAACCAGGGCAAAAATACAGAGATTTGTATGGGGAAATTATATATTCAAACGGCCGTATCTCTGTTGCTATTCAACCAATTCTCCTGAAATTTGGCATTAGCGTCTTTCTTGATTTTCTATCGAAATCGAGGATCAAAATTATGATATAGTGAAAATAATTAATTTAAAGGGATGCTTGGTGTCCAATATAACGTATGCATATTGATCAGCATTATGACGTCATCACTTCGGTGCTCTATTATGCTTCAAATCAATAAGAAAACAGACTTGGTAACTTACAGCTTCTCTTCTTCTCCTCTCGGCTTCTCGTGCACGATTACGGTCCATCATTCTTCTTTCTTCTTGTTTGGTTCTTTCTTCTTGGTGCTGCAGTCTTGCTCGTTCTAATGCTTCCTCTTCTTCTCTCTCCCTGGTTTTGTCACAAAATTTCAATTCTTTAAAAACTATATTTATTTTCTTTAGCTGTGAGAGGTCCTAATATCTTTTCAGTAATTATTTTTTCATGCCTTTTGCGTTCTTCTGCTTGTCTTGCTCGTTCTGCCTCAACTTGTTCTCTTCTTTGCTTTTGCTGTTCTTCTTGTACTTTTAATGCTTTTTCCTTTAAAAACATGGGTAATTCTTGTTATATTATAATGATGTCATTGTACCTCTTATTTTTGTTCTGAGTTGTGCATAAGACAAATAATGTTTGTGGTGATTCTTCTTCGTCATAAAATAGTAATCTAACAGATAATACAGTATATGAACTGATAATTGAATTACTTCCTATTTGATTATCTCGCCACATGTGAATTGAGTTTGTTTGATGTGTTGTTCTCTCCTGTGCTACGAGGGTTTTTCTCCAGGTTCTCCGGTTTCCTCCCTCTGTTAAAATCAACATGTGAGTTGAGCGTTGTGTGCATAGAATATTGAATGTAGTGGTAGTGCATATGAGTGAAAAGTGTCCCCAATTAGTGCAAAAGCGCTAGAACGACTAGACGCTTAAATATGAGTGATTACTCACTAACTAAAAGTTTTGTTAACTTGAAATGATAGTTTTCAAAAACGTTTAAATAATGCATGACAAAACGTCAACTTCACTTACCCTTTCAGTTTTATCTTTGGCTTGTTGTTTAAACTTTTCAAAGCTGCTGGTTGATGATGGCGTTCTTGTTAAAGATGGTGAAGCTGTTGATGGCAGACTAGACCAGGATGGGACGTGACGAATAGGTTTAACACTGTCCTAAAAATGTAGAAGATAGTTTACGATATTATTAAATATTACAATATTCACAAGAAAAAATATTATTGACAGTTCCACCAATCTACCTTAACCCTATTAACTCAAAATCCACTATTTTTTAAATATGATAATATAAATTTAATCACAGCATATGGTCTACCTTTTTGATCCCAGCATCTAATGGCTTTTGCCCTGCAGAACAAAATCCAATTAAATATGTGATATTTTTATTTAGATATAATTACTAAACATAGTATCTTAATGGACTATAGAAATTTCTCATTTTGTTGTTCTAAGATCTTCTATTAACTTAAAAAGAGAGAAAGATAGACGAAAAGTAAAGAGAGAGATGAACAGACAATGAAAGAAAATAAGAAAGAGAGAGAAAGGAAGAAGGAAGGAAGGAATTAATTGAAGGAAGGAAGGAAGGAAGGAAGGAAGGAAGGAAAAGTACCAATCTTATTGTTTACTGAAATATATAGTTGCAAAACACATAAACAGAACTAAAGCAAGATCAAACCTATTGTCGCTAATGATCCTGGAAGGTCTCCTATAGAAAATGTTAATCCAGTTCCACCTGAAGGCATTAAAATGCATTCAATATTTTATTAATGTTACAAATGCCCCAGACAGCAATCACTATCTCTCTAACTATCCTACACCATCACTCCATGGCAGCCATGTTAGATGACAGGATCAATACAATCATTTTACACAAGAAAGAATTCAATTCCCAAGAGCAGTCAATAAATATTATGAGCATGGGTAAGTGATGGTGCAAAAGCTCCCTTTTACACAGATTTTGCTTTGTGAATAGCAGTACCTCAGAATACTCACGTACTAGGTGCACTATACAAATCATTAAAATTATCATTTATTATCATTACCTGATTTAGGTGCAGCAGGAGTCGTTATTTTTGTGTTGGTAGGTTTTATTGGGTCTTTATCCTTCACGGCACCTTGTACTGTACTGCTTACTGGGGTCACAACTGGGGTCACAGCTGGGGTCACAACTGGGTTTATAACTGGAGCCAGTGGTTTGTTCATGGGCGTTGACATGGCAGAAACTACTGGTTTGGGTTGAGTCACTGCTGTAGTTGTTATATTTTTAACAGCTGTAAACGTTGGATTGGTTGTCTTTGGTGTAGATGTAACTTTAGGTGTAGGTACAGCAGGTTTTGGAGCAGGTACTGTTTTAGGAGTAGCTACTGTTTTCGGTACTTGGGGTGTCTTCGGCACTGGAGTTCCTTTCACCGGTAATTGTTCTTGTTTAACCACAGGTTTTGTTGTAGTGTGTGGGACCTGTTTTGGTATACTAACTGGAGGCACGGTAGTGGCTGGTACCTTTGTTACGTTCGTTTGTGATTTGGGCAGAGCTTTTGATTTCCCTGTACCATTTGATTTTCGAGTATTTGAATGAGATGAAGTGGCTTTTTGGTGCTTGGGTTGAGCTACATGTTGACTTGGGGGTAGGGATGGTATAACTTTTTTTTCTGGCTTTACTGGTACTACCGATACTAAGATAGCATATAATGTGTTTTACTTCAATTTTTTTTTGATATCAACACCCTGAAACAGCCTCTGGGCTGATCTAAGTCAGGGTACTGTACATAAAACAGCGTAGTGGAGTAATACTTTATAAAATCTTTGAATTACACCACTACAAATCATCAATAGACCTATCCCGAATTCGCTTGACTGACCATGAAACAATGGTTTGAAGTCAAGATTGAACTTGATTCTTTTATTCATCAAGTTCAACCTCAACTTGAAACCATTGTTTCATGACCAGTCAAGCGAATTCGGGATAGGTCTATTACATTAATTATAGGTGACCGAAGATTATGGGGTCAGAAAAACTTTGGGAGGTGAGCATTCCAGAATTGATTTGAGAATTGAAAGGTAAAAAAAATGGTACACCCTCAAAAATGGGTAATGAAGAGGACGTACAAATAGTAAGTGGAATGGACAGATATATGAACACTGACTTGTACCCTAAGAACCAGAGAGTATATCCACCTTGGTAGGGTGATCACAGAACAATGATAATTAAATGATGATGTATGGGAATTTGAACAACACAATTGGAGAATTTTGCAAGGCCCAGTTTAAACGCCAAATTTCACATGTAACAAATCTAATGCAAATTTGGTTTTGTTCATTTGCATTAGATTATTCTACGTTAATACTGGGCCTAGCAATCACTGAAATATGGCCGTTGTTAAAACTCCCCTAGTTAAGCCTAAGCAACAGACTAATTTCTACATTTTCTGCACACTATGCAAATGAATAAAGACAAACATACCATTCGGAGCATCCGTTTTGTGTAATTTTGCCAAAGCTTTTGCAGAGTTTCCAACACCAGACTTAATCTAAGGGAGTTACAAACAAAGTGTGTGAGATAACAGAATGAGACACAGAAAGGTGAAAATGAAATAGATGGGATTAATGGATCATAAAATATGGGAACATACAATGTAGCAAACAGTAAAAGTTGCAAAATGGCAGCTCCATTAAGAGTCTAGTTCATTGCTATGGCAACATATATTTATCAGTTTTAGAGAAGCTCAGGCTGAACAATTACCGATAGTAAAATTACAATTCTGGTTCATTTAAAAACACACTGATGAAATTATTCACGATATGATCGAGCCAGGATAATCGTGTTTATTTTAACTGACAAGTTATTTTCAGCTACTTGTTGCAAAACTTTGACTGTTTGCCATAGAGTGATTTAAGGTTAAAAAGAGCTTAGAGAAGTTGAAAAAAGCTGAATCTATTGGCATTAGGGTATGTAATTTTGTTCAATATAATCCCTTGTAAATCAAAGGAAATGAGGGAAGTTTTGATTAGATTCAAGGTGTTTGAATGACCAGCTTTTTTCGTGGGTTTAAGGAAACTCAGTTGATGAGGATTCCTTAACATATTCTAATATTAAAAATCAAAGAGTAATGACAAGTACCTTTGTAATGGGGGCAGTCTTATGGCTTTTACCACCAGACTCTGCCAAACAAGGAAACCACATTAGACGAAACCCTCCAACATACTGGGTCACACCTAGGAGTAATAACTGGGAGAACGAGCTAGCTGTACTAAAAGGGAGAGATATATGGGGGAAACTGTTACCCAATTAACAATCACACACGTGAAAAAGAAAAATCTTAAGAGACAAAAAACATCTTTACAATGTTTATTTTTTAATAATTTAGAACTTTACAACAATAGAAGGTTTATACACTAGCAAATGAGGTATCAATTCATCTATTGATCAATCAGTCATTCTGTAGTCTTCAAGGAACAAGTTGGTATTACAAGTCGTGACATTACGGAACAGCAGAAGTTTAAATCACAGCTCAACCTTTTTTATTTTTGTTAAAATTACACTTATGCTACCATGAACTTCTAAAATAATATTATCAAACAACTGCTAAATGAGCAGCATTTTACTGCTACAATAATATACATACCATAAACCTAAGAATACAACTAGCAATTATTATCCTAATTAAAAACTTAGCCGATAGCTCCATGGYGATTTATACAAGTTTTAATCTTTATTATGGTACCAGAGTGCTGAACAGAGGGCACGAATTGCAAGGGGGAGTGGTGCCAAGGGAAAGATTGTGCTTTTGTTGGAAATCAAACATGAGTAATTTGATTTCAGGAAGGAATGAGATGGACAATGAGTGAACATAAGAAACTTGAGATCAACTATTCAATAATTATGTCTGTATAAATTATGTCTGCAAAAAATTGCATAAGCAGAACTCATTTCTTCAAATCCCTAAAGCTAGCTTACTTTGACATCCATCCTGATCATGTTATTACAAGATAACATCTTTATCATCACCACTATATCAATTATTATGGTTTTTATTCTTTGGGGGGGTTCAACCAACAGCAGTACCATTATGAGTGGAAAACTGGACAATTATTGTACTYGTTCAAGAAATACAGAATATATTTTTTGTATAGTCTTTTTATTACCAAAACACGAGTGAAGTATATGAAAGAAGTGAATTGGATTTGTTCCATTCAGCTTGGTTTTCAACGCAAAAAAAAAATCAGAGTCAAAATGGCCTGCATTTTTACTCAGGGATTTTTAACAGCACGAGAGAGAAAGAGATAGTTCTAATATTGTGCTGGTGCACACATATCTTCTGGTCATAGTTCACTACCTGATTCAGAACCAGAGCTGCTTTCAGAGCTTGAAGAGCCAGAGCTGGAGGATGAGCCAGAGCTACTGCTTGACCCAGATCCACTGCTGCTGCTCTCACTCAAGCGGGACGGCCTTGGTTCACTTCCCACAACATCTATTATTCTCTGTTCTGAGTTATGGGAATCTGAAAAATAAAAAAACCAATAAATAAATATACCTTGAACTTAATAGACACTGATGTTTTAACTGATTTTGAAAACACAATGAAGGCCCATTGTCCAATGTATCCAGCTCATAGATAACAAAATTCTCATAAGATGGGGACCAGGAGAGGAGGGTTTGGCTTCAAAGTACAGCCTTATCCCTCGCTGGGAAAGTAATGCAACCAAACATGAAAAAAATTAGACTGCTATTGCCAACAAAATGGAGGTTGTAATCAGAATTGTAACTCAAAAGTACTGAATGATTAATTTAAAAGCTTATATATGCAGGATAATCCCATAAATGACCCAAGGGACACAGTTATCAATTATTAGAGCCCTTATCAAAGTTGTATTGGTCATGATGACCCACAATGTTTGCTATTAAATAAATTTATTAGAATTATTAAATAAATATTAAACCCACCTTTCTTTTGTTTCTTCTGTGCTGGTGCTCCGATTTTTCCACTGACATCCTTGAAAGAAAGCATGCAAAACTCACCATCAATTCTGTGGTGCAGTTGTGGTCTGTATGGATTGCCACACAACTCGTATAACATACATCAAATTAACTTAAATTATAATTAGATACCTGTAGCCTTTTTTCTAATTCTTCTTTTTTCCGAGCTTGTTCTTGTTCTCTCTCTTCTGCATTCTTGGGTTTTTTAGAAGGCGCTTTGTTTTTCTCTCTCAAGCAGGACTGGACGTACCGTTCCAGTTCTCTTAATGTTGCCGGTTTTAAGGTTTCAAAGTCTATTTCTATTTCATCTGGGTTTGTGTCACCCAAACCTGGTTCTCTTGATTGTATAATCTGTACCACTTTGCCGAGTTTTCCACCTGAAATAAAATAATTTTACATGTTATTGACTATGTGGTTAAAAAAAAAAAAAAAAAAGCTAACTTAAATGACTGCAGCAATGCTAGTTGCTCACCTGGTAGTTTATTGATGTTTAGGCTGAGTTCTCTCTTTTCATCATAGTCCATGGCTTTGGCATTATCTTCTTCATCGCTGTCAGCTTCGTATGTCTTTTTCTTGGCAGCCAATCTTGAAAACAAACATTTCAAGATAAGAGATAGACCTAACGAGAAATTACTCTCCAATTTCCCAAAGATAACAGTAGGATTCAGCACACAATACAAGAGGAACAAGGGTCAATAAACTAGATACAAAATCCCTGAAATTTCATGAATTCCTAAAAAAAACAAGGCACAAATCTGTCCAAAAGATACTTACTTGCTCTTTGCTGATCGTTTTGAAGCCGATTGTTTCTTAGTCGGTTTTTCAGCTTTTACTGCCGTCGTGGTCTGTTTTTCTTGCTTCTTTTGTTTGTGTGCTGGTTTAGGTTTTGTGTGCTCCTTTTTTGGTTTCTCTACGAAGTGAGTAATGCCCTTCCCTGCTGGCTTTTCTATGTGCTCCTTTTTTGGTTTCTTTACTGGTTCTTTCTTTTTCTTCGGGAGGATGACTTTTTCTCCTGTTAGCTTACTAAGCTGTTCATGTACTGATATGAGCTAGAGAAAAGATAAGCAAAAAACTTTGAAATAAATGTGATGGCGAGTCTTGAAATGTTTTCATTAGAAGAGCATGCAACTTCACATGATGATAGTGCTCTGTCCTATGACTTCTTTAAACCATTATGTTAATTGAATAAGAAGACTGGATTTTATTCCAATTGTGAATGACCCTATGAAGAACTACTCAAACAGCATATATTTTGGATAACAAGTCCAAGAGTATTTTCTTTTTCCTTTGATTGTTATAAACCTCAAATTTTATCGATACCCTGAAACAACCTCTGGGCTGAGCTAAGTCGGGTACAGCTAACTCACAGATCAAACCCTGAAACAACCTCTGGGCTGATCTAGGTCAGGGCACAGCTAACTCACAGATCAAACCCTGAAACAACCTCTGGGCTGAGCTAAGTCGGGTACAGCTAACTCACAGATTGAACCCTGAAATGACCTATGGGCTGGTCTAAGTCAAGGCGAAGCTAACTCACAGATAATTGGAATTTAGCATGTTAGGTTTTTCGTAGGAAAGAAAATTGGCAAGCCCAAAGAAAAACTCTCAACTCTAGTGAGAGACCTAACAAAGATACGAGGTGATAGACGAGTGTCCTTAATTCCCTATACATATAATAGCCCAATAGATCAATACCTGTTGTTGTAATTGTGTTAGTTTGTCCTCCCTCTCTGCCTCGCTGTCATTGGACTCGGACGATGATTCTTCTGAAGTTTCTTGTTGTTCAGGTTCTTCTGCTGGAGGTGTTTCAGACGGAGGGCTTGGAATAGGCTGCTCTGGCTCCTCTGGCATCTTTGCATACTTCATTTCAAAAACATCCTGAAATATATCATATCAATATTGGTCAGAAAGAAGCTGGAGATTGGAGCAGAGATCGATACCCTGAAACGACCTCTGGGTTGATCAAAGTCAGGGCAACCCTAACTCACAGATCGAAACCCTGAAACAAACTCTGGGCTAACCAAAGTCAGCTCACATGAAACCCTGAAAGAGCCTCTGGGCTGATCAAAGTCAAGGTAAAGCTAATTCACAGATCAAAATGGAATTTAGCTCCTGGAGAAAAACCCTCGAATGAAGGGAGAGCCCTAACAATCTGGCAATGGAACGTGAGAGTCCATAGTTGAGAGGCAAGTGTACTACTGCTACGCCCCCCTTGATTCCCAAAACCAAAATGAGCACAAAATACAGTAGGACTTACCTGGAGCTGTCTTGCCATCTTGACTACATCATGATCAGGAGGGTTGTATCGATAACAGTTACTAAACATTAAGCGAACAGAAGCAGCAAATTCTGATGGAGTTTTGAATTCTCTGTTGTCCATTTTTTCCTGGAATTTCACAAAGTTCTATATTTTAAAAAGCTAGCTTTGCATTACATTGATTCAAAACAAAATCTACTCCACTTCTCTCAATTCTCAATAGACAGACTGTGATCTGTTACCTTAAGTTCTTCCATGGAAACCGGCTGCTTGATGATATCATGATAGTCATGCAGACCAAGAGCATCTGCATCCACAGGCTTGTAAAAGGGCCAAGCATATGCCTAGATATCATATAAAAATAAATCAATGATCATCTATAAATACCTTTACAATACCACCTTAAAGGAATATAGCAGACAAAGACCTTGACCATGATCATTTAGCTACCTATGAGCCAAGAGACCTTTCCCGAATTTGCTTGAATACCCATGAAATAATGGTTTGAAATCGAGATTGAGCTTGATTCTTTTATCTATCAAGTCCACCCTTGAATCCAAAACTATTGTTTAGTGATCAGTCAAGCCAATTTGGGAAAGGTCTATTCATTCCCTGTTGATACAAACACCAAAAGTAACAAAGAAAGCTTCCTCATTAATTATAGCTTTCTATTTTAAGCAAATTAACTGAGGAGTAGAAGTATATGATAGGGGGAAAAGTAGTAGGTAGTAACTACTTATGGCAGAATTTCCAGGAAATGCTTAAATGTTATTACAACCAGTGTTATTACAATGTTAGTACTTACATAGTGCTTTTTGGAAAACATGTCTTTTAGAATAGAGTTACAATACTTTAGCTGCTCTGAAAGTGCTTTCTTTTTTCCCCTTGACTGAAAAATCAGATGAATAAAAATATAATTGGAAATGTCGACTTTTTCTTCATATAGTGTATAATTATCCCAATGTTTTTCTTACCATGTAATGCAATTTAACCAGATTATATTAGAAAAACTGACAACTAAACATGAATTATCGAGATGACTACATGGATACATAAATATAAGTCGCGGGATTGTGAAATAACATAACAATGCTCATCAATTACTGGGAGTGAACCCTGAATGTACAACCCTTCTAATCAGACATTTACAATAACATGAACAAAAATACTCAGCATTTTAATGAGTAGGTTTTGAGGAACACACCATGGTGCAATGATCCTTTTCTCTAACCTGACTTGGTGTTTCAGGGAGATCTCTGTTTGGTTTCTTAACTGTTCTAGTTGATTCCCTGCGAGCTGGCACTCTAGCTGCTTTAGGGGCTGATAATCCAGAGTCAATGTCTCCTATTGGTGTGGTTGGCGTTGTAGTATCTGCTTTGCGTTTCACTCCTTTCTTGATCTGGAAATGTATGAAGAATATCAATATGAAATTGGAATTATTAATAATAATTAAATGCTATTCAAGTATAAGTGGTAAAATAGACCTTTCCCAAATTCATTTTACTGACCATGAAACAATGGTTTGAAGTTGAGATTGAACTTGATTCTTTTATTCATCAAGTTCAACCTCGACTTGAGACCATTGTTTCGTGACCAGTCAAGCGAATTTGGGATAGGTCTATTGCTTTATGAATTTCAAAAATTATTGTTTTCTTTTCAAAAAACATCATTTTCAAAAGTTAAACATTTTACAGATAATCATTCGATAATTTTTGAGCCAGAAATATCTCATACTTTAACCCTTTAAGAATCTGACAAGACTAATAGTTTTAAAAGTTGAGTAGCATTTACATGTACATGCTTCAATACCTTGGATGTAGCGATGGGTGGTGGTCCAGGCATTACGGGTGCTGGCGTAACAGATGGTGTAGGGAGTGCTGTGGTTGTTGCTTCTACTGGAGTAGGTAATGCAGTAGTAGCTGTTACCAACGGAGGGAGGGTAGTAATTGTTGCTGGTTGAGGAATTGTCGTCATTGGAGTACTGTCAGGCACAACTGCAAACATAATAAGTAAATTTTAGGATAAAGAGTATTTTAGGTATTCTTAGTCGTATTTCTRTTATGAACTATACCTGTCGCTGGCACATGCAATTCAGGTTTTGGCCCCGGCCTTCTGCCCTTCTTTGCTCCAGTTCCTCCTATTCCATCTGCTTTTCTCTTTGGTCCAATTAGAATTTCTTTTTCCTAAAAATGATTATAAATTGGTTTCTTCAAATTTCTTGGGAATATTATCTTCATTTCAAAAACCAAAGTTAAAATTAAGCCTAGCAAAACAAAAAAAGAAGAGCAAACTGAACACATTACATATGCAAACCTACCTCAGGAGGCAATGCCCCTAATTTTTGTTTAAATACTTTTTCCACTGTCTGACACATTAATGTTATATCCTGAAGAAGAAGAAAATAATGAACTGCCTCAATGTATTGCATAATACAATCTTCAAACAGAGGATATGAGATTAGTTGTCACTGATGACAAAAAGATGCCCGATCTATTGTAAGATCACAATGTAAACAAGATTTTCAAGATGTGTGCATCCTTGCACACTTCCTTTGGGCCAATACCATAATATTCATCAATGCCAAACTGCACATGAAAATGACATGCTGATATCAAAACAAGTTATAACGTAACAACCATCACTTCCTTATTTCAAAAAAAAAATTATCCATGAAAAAAAATTTAACAATGAGCAGTTACTCAAACCTTCTTCATGTTTTTTTCTAACTTCACCCTATTCAAGGGCAATACAAAATGAATCTTCATAAATAATTATATTTCATATAAAACTTTTTCAAAACTATTTCAACATATGTAAATATAATAAATAATTATTCATATAAAATTGAAATTAAATGACTCATAAAGCCGTAAGTTATGTTCATTTTTCGGACATATTTAAAAGACTTTGGAGACAATTTGAATTCAATTTAATAGATAATAATGCAAACGCATTCATATTCACTAACAACACAATACACATGCTATAGATTTCAAGATTGTCTGTCACATCAATAAAAATACAGTAATCTAATAAGATTTTTTCATAATATAATACGATTTTATTGAAAGTACATTCTTAACAATTTATTTATTAGCCATTGTTGTATTCTAAAACGGAAGTGTGTAATACATTTTTCTAAATTCTCTTTCAGCGACATTTGCTTCCCCATTCGTGTTTCGAAAAGAAAATACTCCTCAGCACTCTCATAATCTTGTTATTACTGGTTGAGTAGTTTGTTTGCAGAAAGCAATRCATTTAATCTAGATTCCTTAGTAAAAATTGTTTCTGTACACGTGCGAGAAAGGAGGGAATGCAATCTCTACAGCTCGAGTGTCATCGTCAAGCTATGAAGAGGCAGTCACTACACGTGAACACACAATATTTTACTGAACCAAGAAAAATAAGACTTACATCTCCTGGTTTGTTGTATCGATAGCAGTTCTCAAACATGAGATTGAAATCGTCAATACATTCCTTGCCATTATTATAATCATAATTTTCAAGCTTCTTTTTGATGGTACCAAGGTCCATAGGCTTCTTTATGATGCTGTAGTAGTCCTATTCAACATCATAACACAATTCTATAAGTCCCTTGACAACTATACTAAACAAACAGAAGCTTCATAAGATAAAAATTCAACGATCTAGCTGGAAATTTCAGTGCACTAACCGGTAAATTGAGCTTTACAGCATCTACAGGTTCGCGGAAAGGCCAAGCGTATTGATGTCTCCATATTCCCTTCATAACCGTTTTCTGTAAATATTGAAGTTGGTTTGTCGTTCTGTGGCTCTTTAGTGCTGGCTGATGTGGTGTAGATGAGGTCGGTTGAGCCATACCTCGCTAAATAAACCAAACAAAATCGAAAATAGATTCAGCACTCGATGCAAAGACTGAAAACTGAAGCGAATTACTAATTCAATAATCGTCAGTGCAAGCACTTCAGAGACGCGAAGTGAAGTTCAACTATTCTGACAGATTAAAATCGACCAAACCAATATTATTTACCACTGTAGGCTGCTCAAAATCGTCGTATTTGTGAGAGAGTCTTCTTGGTCGTTTTTCGTGCCCCTCGGGGCTCGACAAGGGCCTTATTCCATTCACTGAATCGGCGACTCCATATTCACTGTGAAGACCAGACTGCTGTACTGCCTCACCAGGCCTGCGATGATGCAACATATTTCGATAAATTTCCACTTTATAACAACATTTCAATTCACCAAACTACTACCAAAACACGTAAAATCACTTTATTTATCTGTTGTGACAAAAATTTCCAAGTATCTCCTGCGCGATTGCGAGAAAGAAGACGGCGTTTGCTCAACGACATTTTAACACAGCCAACGCCATTTTGTCGGTTACATCTTCCAACATATCACGCACAAATTATCCAAGATATAGTAACTTCAGACGAAAAAGAAGCATACCATACCCTTTGTAAATGCGTGTGATGGAATTCTGGAAATTTTCCGAAGTCGGATGGTCTAGCGYGTCCATCCACGACGAGAGATTCAACATAAATTTTGACAGTATTTYCTTGGCTCTTGTTCGTCCAGCGAACGAACAAACAGCCGCCCTTTTGAGCTTTACTTGGACCCCCAGCAGACAACGAGGCTCGACACGTCACTACCTTAATCACGTGCCTGCCGTCAGCGCGCCAAAAACCTGACGCATCAAAAATACACGCTGACGACTTCCATATATGGTACACGACAAGCTTCCTTTCGGATGGTTCCGAACTTAGTCGTAAAGTTCCGAGTTCCTTCCGAATAACCCCGAATATTAAATTCTGCAAAATTAAGCACGAATTTCATTTATTTTAGTGAAAAACATAAATAGATTTAATTTGAATGCAATTTTTCAAACAATCCTTACAAAAACAAGACAAAAAATAGAAATTTCAATTAACTTTAAGTTCTGCAAGGTTTTTCCTGGAATAATTATAATAGCCTTAAAAAATGAAGTTCGTTTTGTGCAAAGGAATGCGTGAAAATAACATTTTCATTATTTAAAAAATAAGATAAATTTTTCAGTAGCTTTAAGGTAATTTTAATTCAAATTTGTAAAGTTAAAAATTAAAAACAACTGTTAAACGGCCTCGTGTGTGATGACGGAAACCGAAAAGGGAAAAGGTCAACGAACTAAACACGGATACAGGAAATTCCAGTTCTCTGACCACAAAGGGCTCTTTCTACCCCCCATGATTATGAACACTGCTGCATTCAAACTTCTCCCTAAACTATCCCACAGCAAGTCACAGAAGGCCCAGTCTGTGTATTCCGAGAAAGGACCGTCGCAGGATTTTTGAAGGACTTGAAGCAAATTTTATACTTCCAATAAAATACAAATTTGGGTTTCCTACGCTTTGATAAATGATGAGTTACAAATGGCAGAAGCTAAAAAACCTTTCTGAAACTGAATTGAATTTCACTTTTACTAGTGTCTATCGCGCTGAATAAATTATGGAATTTGATTGCTTTTGGTTGCACTTTTTCTCTTAAAGTTTTAACCCGTTTGTCCCTGGGAACTGGAATGTTCATCGAAAGTATGGATGTGGTTGTTATCTACTTTACCGTCAGATCAGTCGCGACATAATACGTAACAAACTGAGTCACATTCAAATATCTTTTGTGCCCGATCAAAGAAATAATTTATACGGCTGTATTTGACAGAGAATCATGTCGGGAATTTTGACATTAAGTCGTTCTCTTATCCGGCATACTTCCATCTATATATTTTTTGTTTCTTTCTTGTCTTTCCCGCCATTTCGGATAATATATACATTTATTTTTTTCCGGTCCGGTATCCTAAAAAATCGTGCGTTCTGATTGGCTGTTTGAGCGGGCGTTATTTTGTCAGTATCGATCTGCCCGCGCTCGCGGTCCGGTATGACCTCGGGCACAGTTTTTCCCTATCCGGCACTCCTGGCCGGTAAATAACATATGTATCCGACCATCCAATCCATTTCAGGTACATTCATAGTCCTACACGCTTATCCAATCCATTTCACTGAATCAGGAACATTCTTCACGATCCCTGCACCTCCCAACTCCATCACCACCCTCGAGAATAACAAGGACGACGGCAACTACATCCAGAGGCGGATCCAGGAATTTAAGAAGGGGGGGAGTTGACTAYTACAAAGGTTTTACCAGGAGTTCGAGGAAAAGGGGGGTTACTGTTACTAACGATATACTGAGAAATTAATTTTTTGAGCAAAGGGGGGGGGGGTGACTAGTCACCCCTTGTACCACCCCTGGATTCGCCCCTGCCATCGAACACAAACAAAAACTTGAACCGAAAAGATGAATGGAAACATGTTTACTTCTTTCGAATTAGCAATTTTATTCTTTTGTGTGAAAACGAACTCAAAATCAAAGAGTAGGTCAATAATAATTAATCTTACGGTTTGTAAGGCATAAAGAGTCTGAAACATATGTACATAGAAGGATGAAGAGCGAGCAAGCGAGCGAGCGGACGCTATTCTTGAATTACTTGTGCGATATAAATAGACGTACTTGGTACTGAATGGAATTAATGACATAATTAGCCTAAAATACTTCAAATAAATTGTTACTGTATACGAATTCTATAGAAAATATCAGGCATTAGTAGTGAATCCGAAGGAAATAACAGGATTTGAATCTTGGAAAATAAATTGCTGTTATTGCATTTGAGTTCACTGTTTAGCGAAATACAAAAGCGAGGCTTATTGGGCAAAATTTTCATTAGGGAATAAATAGAATTAGGTAGGGTTTGAAATTGCGACCGCAAAGCTTTTTGGATTGTTTGATCATTCTTTTATAAGCCTTTTCATAGTTTAAGAATCGATTCCACTGCGCATGCGATTTTATCCCGAATTTCTCACCTTCTTTTGTTTAATTAAGAACAAAAGAAGGTTTAGACAAAAGAAGGTGAGAAATTCGGGATAAAATCGCATGCGCAGTGGAATCGATTCTTAAACTATGAAAAGGCTTATTCATGACAAAATACCATGATGCTTTGCGGTCGATATTCGAACCCAGACTCTAGCTCAATAATAAAAATATAATGTTGAGAGCGAATAAATAGTTTTGCCAAGTCGTTCAAGAAAATCATGAATAGTGGTATTACCCAAACGAAATAACAGCAAAAATTTAAAGAAAAGAAAAGAAAATGAATGAAATTACGATTAAAGTCAAGAACGATATCTGTGTGACCAGCAACTTTCTTGAATAAATTAGAGTTGAGGATAGGCATGCAGCTTTGGTCTGCCTCAAAAGAAGTTATATCTTGAATAAAAATGGTTTAAAAGCTATTTACCGATAATTTTCAAGCAAATATTATATTATGATAATTTTATAAATATTTTTGCAAAACTATGTAACAACGAAATTGGTCGAATAAATGTATTTTTCGAATTATTATTAATYTTTCTGTGCTTGATAAAACACCATCCTATCTAATGGTATATTAACAAAAAGAAGTTTCCAGGCCTTACCCTAGATGCAACGCGAGGAATGCAAGCACGATAAGGACTCTGGGTACTGTACTGAGAGAGAATTTTAAGAGCACGTATTCTGGAAATAATGTTCAATAGTTAGTTAGTTAACCTTGTCTATCCTGGTGTTTGGTGCTTTATATCGATAATAGTAGTGAGTCAATGCCTTTTTGCTTTTGCTTAAGGAGAGGAGTGAGTTGCCTTAATTGTACAGTGGACAGGCAAATACCGCGAACACACTACACTCCAATGAATGTTTTAAAAACTGCAATGCAGTTTCTTGTGCAGAGAACTGAATGCTTTCATAATTATTTTTGTTAATAGTTTCATTAAAATCTAATAATAATATTAATAATGCTATATGGAATAATAAAAAAAAGCAACATTATTTTATCACATTTGTTATGTAACTCATTTTGCATTTAAATGTCATGCGAAACTCATTCAATGGTTGATTGTGGAAATGTCTCCAAAATTCTTGAGAGCGAATTCTAAAAATCTACTTTTGTGCAATATTTGATTAAAAAACAGTCAAATTTGATGATTTTTGGTCGCATCCTATTTTTCTTCGTAATGCTGCCTTCAATGAATATGATACTTTGAGAATTGCCACCAAAGTTCCTTACAATTTTCCCGCCATAAGTTGATGATGTGAATCAATTCTCGGTTCTCTCAGCGACCAATCAAATCAATCATCTCCAAATAAGCGCTGTTAACACTTCAATTACCTGTTCACTATAAAATAAAACATTGGCAAACTCTTGATCACACAAGCCATAGATCTCTCCTTTTGAGCATCGAGTCCCAAGCCAGTGAAAGTAACTCATTCCAAAAGCGTTGCCATGGTGATGATGACGTTTACAATATATTGATTGACGTAGAAGAGCTCTTGAAGGTACATTATATGCTTTTAACGTCCAAATCACTGAATATTTTATTGGTTTCACGACCAATGTGGAAGTTTTCCAGTAGAAAATTTTATCTTACTTGTTCTCTCAATTTGTAACAAGTTAACGATATTTGTTTATGTTGTCTTTGAGTCATAACTTCTCTTCTTTACCACTTGTTATGAATCTCGCACGCACCAGCGAGATTAATGCATGGTCGTAGTCACCACGTGTGAAGACACAAAACATGATTTTTTCTTCCAGAAGAGGAAAGCTCCAAAATTTTAATTTTCAATTATTGTTTATACTAGCACCAATCGTCATCCTCCCCCGTATCTTCTAGTCCGTATATAGCATAAGGGCTTTGACCACTTCGAATCGCCATCGCTATATGTTGATTCATATTCGGCTGATAACCGTTTTCCAGTACGCTATCTCCCCGGTTATCCGGCATTCCTAGTCCTTTTCCCGTAAGAGATAGTTGTGAACCTGTACGATATTGTCCCGGTCCCGGCTGCATTGGTGGTTGAGGCAACTGTCGTCTCTGCGGTGTACGGGAGACGATAGCAGTAGTAACAGCGGGTCCCCGGCCATCGTTGAGGGATGTTGTTGACTGACGAGTTGGTGGTGTTTGCTGTGCGTTGTATCTTTGGCGACCCATATATTCCTAAAATAATGAAACAACATCAAGTTAGTTATCATTCGCATGCTTTTCGTTTGAAGCGTTGTTTTTGTCGTTTTGATAGGATAAGACGTCATCGCCGCTATGTTGACTCTTACACTGGTTCAAACCTATTCTACAGACAAAGATATAGATAACAAAATGGCAAGATAAGGAATTGAAATTGCGAGTTGCTAGGCGAGTTGTCATCGAAAACCACACTCCCCCTGATCCAACCCCCACAAACACAAGAACGCGCGCATGCGCATATGTAACTTAACAGTCCAATCTAGTTGTCAATCATAATTACCTGTGGCATTCCTTGTTGGTTGACTCCCTGTGTTGATGGTGTACGGTACATTACGGGTCCATCTGGTATGGACGCCGTGATATCCTGCATGTGAATTTGCTGCAATAATCACACAAATACTACTTATTAGTGAATGACGAGAGATTTAAGGGGAAAAAGGAACTCCCTTGCTCCGGGTAGGAGTGGTTTCGACCTCGAAAGAGAGGGTACGTCTCTTAGCTTAAGGTAGGAGACTCCTGTYCTATTGCCACGGAAAAACGAATCGCCAGTCATTTTCATAATACGAATGTGCGCTTTTTTTAATCCCGGGCATCAGAAAATAAAAAATATGGGTCCCTCTGGTGATTGTGTTGCGTGACGGTGATGCAGGTGCATTGCGTGACAATTTTCCTTATTTTTTTTTGCGAACAGAAACAATAACGCACAGAGCCAATGGCAGGCTGAGAAAGCGTGTTGCGAGTAAATTGCGTGCCGCTTTTTTCTTGAAGGCGTACTAAAAGCGCAGTTGCGTTCGAGTAACGTTACAAATTGTAAGGTACGATTCCTTGCCGAGCAGCACTATCGCGCTATCGTTTTGTGGCATGTCAACTTTGAGCTGATGACAAAAACCTTGGCAATTTTCAAGATTAGCGCTGCAATCTTTGCGTGATCCACTGCACGAAATGGTGACACGAAAGTCGTATTCAGTTACATGAAGATTATGGTCCGTTTCCTCGTAGAGCTCGTGGAACTTCGGTGAACCTAACGTTGATAATCACGATGAAAAAGTATTGAAAAACAGAGAACATACGACAATAGAGAAGACAAATAACAAGGAGAGAGAAGAAACGGTGACAGACGATACTGAGCATGCGCGACGAGAGCCAATGAAATGACAGTGTATATACAAGCATATACAATTGCGTGTGATGGTTTTATGTTAAAGCTTTAAGTTTTAAATCCGTTTAGATATTTTAGAAATATTTTTTTAAACTTAACATTAAAACTATTCTTTTAGAATATTGTTTATATAAGGTTTTAGATTTTACTGTTTTACCATTCCAGACCACATGTCTTTCCCTTGAAAATGCATAGCATTGAGTCTCATCCATATTAACGTGTCTTTTTAAGAGATAGATGGACATAGAAATAATACTCAAGGGAATGACATGTGGTCTGAAATGGGACAACAATTAATAGCCAATATTGGCTGTAAATTGCTATTCAAATATGGTAACCTGACTTTAAATCAAATCTTGAGTATATATAAATATATATAGATATATATATAAGAGTAGGGTATCTATTCAAATGTTTAATGAGCCACCCAAGTGACTTTTTAGTCATCTACCTCTCCCTCTTCATCGTCCTGTTGCTTCCTCATTTGTTGGAACATTTGGCTTCCAACAACGCGTCCTAACAAAGGTGCTTGCTGCAAAACAAAACCAACTCAACGCTTAATTCTCGTTGTTTGTTTTTGATACCTTGGTAGAATGTTTGGATTTTTCATCGTATCAGCCTAAGCCTTACGACATGTTTGCGCATGCGTCCAAACCCTAGGAACTCTTTGATAGCCATTGTCGAGCATGCGCATTAAGAATGACAAGGCTGCTCAAATATCACATGACAAATGCGACCAATGATAACGCTTAATTTTTTTAAACGCCCTGGAAGGCAGGAGATCATGAGAAAGTTTATTCCGACCGAGTTTGGATGCGCGCGCAACCTCGAGAAAGGTAAAAGTCCTGATATGACGTCATCAACTCCTGCCCGTCATTTGAACACTTCATTATTAATTATGATTAATATATTTATAAGTATTTAAAAGCTTCTTACCGGTCCGAGATCCTTGAATTCGCCAAGCAATGGAGGAAAAAATTACTCATAAGTTAGTATTCAGAGAAATAATATTATTATCATAATTATACAGCTTTTCATTAATCCCATATAGGTAACTGTCCAATTATTTTCTTAATTGGACAGGTCTTGTTGATATGGGATTAATTAGGCAGCTATATAATTAATAGGTAACGGGATTTCATGCTCCCCAATCAAAAAATAATTAGACTCGAAAAATTCCTCTGACTACCAAATTGGACTCGGCCTACGGTCTCATCCAATTTTGTCAGTCCTCGGAATTTTCCTCGTCCAATTATTTCTTAATTGGACAGCATGGAGTCCTATTACATATACTAATACGACTATTAAGCTATTTAGCTATTTAAGCTAAAGTATGTGTTTAGTAGATTTTGCGGTAATATCATAATTCTGTCAAATATGTAAAAACCACCTATATTACAAAATGCTTTTCGTTCATCTGAACAATAGATTTTCTCTAAAGCCTCGCATTCAAGTGCCTCAGAATAAATTTTCGCGGGCTTTTTATGATACTTGTCAAAGGATCGGAGTTCGAATTTAGTCAGACGGGTGGTTTTCTCACATTTGATACCAAAACATATATAATTTCCAAAATAGTATTTAGTGAGTCTGTCTTGGTAATTTAAGTTTAAAATGTTTTATGATATGGTTTTTAAAAGTTAAAACCCGTTTAAAAATATCAAAAACTCAAAATATTTAAGATATGCTGAATCCAGAGTAGTAAGATTTTATGTGTTTTAAAGTTGATTTAACTACTTGTGCTTGACCACTTCAAATTACCCTCTTTTAAACTTGTTTATAACATGTTTATTTTTGTTGGAATCTTTTAACCCACGTCTCGAAGATAGATGCATTTAAAYAAACAATGAGTTATTGGTACTGATCATTAATATAGATATATTATAGGTTTAGTTTGTTAGTAATGGATGCAGTTTAGTTTGAATTTTAAAGCTGTTTAGAGAAAATTGTACGAAGAAACGAACAGACACAAAGAGCGTCAAAGCGGCGTCAGTAAAGTAGAGACACAAAAAGAAAACGTGGAATAATTGAGAGTATCCATCGTCGTCTTGTACAGTTTTGTAAAATCCTTCTGTGAAAGTAAACGACAGCAAAACGCGACAAAATTCCCCCAGACCTCCCCCTGTAACTTACCCCTGGTGGTTGTCCCTTCTTCTTGAGGAATTTATAATTTTCATAAATCAGTTTAGCACAGTAGATTTTACCGACGGTCATCGGTTGTTGGCTGTTGTCCTTATTGGCTGGTGTGAAAACGACAAAAAAGTCAAATACAGAGCTAACGCGCGCAGATTGGCTTTAGAATCGCATCACGTGATGTAAGTCTGAATGCGTCACGTGACTTTATGATAATCAGAAATACATCATTTTCYACATTGTTTTTACTTACCATTGTTAATAATACCGGGTGGTTTAGGAACAACTTTGTCTAAGGTTTTCTTGGTTAGTTTTGGCCAAACTCGCTTTAACATCGCACGAAGTTCTTTGTCATTCTCTCTTAAATTATCTACGGGAAAAAAATCTCTCATTAGCTTAGAAGAGTAAATTTAACATCATCGCCGCCATGATGGTGGACCGTTAGCAAAATAATTCTCGTTAGCTTCTCTTGTCGTGTGCGCCAACATGGCCTCCATGTCTTTTTATTCTTTTATTCTATCGCCTCCAAGCTGGTGGACCCAACATCCCCCAACATGGCGGCAATTCCTATGCCGGTTTTTATACTTACTTTTTTCAGTCATAATCTTGAGTGACGTTCGTACGAGTGCGAATAGAGTAGCAGTAAAACTGACTGTGTTATCAGCATGTAAAGGCATGTTCATCTTAATCAGACGCTGAAAAGATCAACAACAAATGAAGTTATAAACCGATCATAACATGACGAAAATCGTGGATTATAAAAAAGATATACCATGCTCAGTGCCCTATGACAAAAATTGTTTAAAGAGATATACGGATATGAAGATATATGACGGAGATATACGATACACAAAAACCGTGTTCTATGAAAAGGTATACCACGGTGAGTTGTAAAGCGCTTTGGTCATGCATGTGTATATGAGCGCTATATAAATACAATCTATTATTACTCTTTGACAAAAACTGTTCAAACTGACAACCAGAAATTGGACAATCAATAATGGAGGACACTGTGATGAGCTGTGCTTGCACCGGTTTAGAATCAAGAACACTCACGATACTTGCCTTGTAAGCCACGATCTTAGGACATTTTTTGCCGATTCCCACAGGAGGCGACATCTGCCGCAGTAGTTGACAAACCTCTGTGTGCTTGATTCGACCACTAAAATCAACCAATCAAATCAGACCATCAATCGAAAAACGATCTCAGGTTATCCTTATGACAACAATTTTCGTTAAGGGGCCGGTCGTTATTAGAGAGGGGAGGTGGAAGAAATTTGTTCAAAGAGCAAGATGGTTGACTTACGTGGCTCCTGGGTCATATTCTGACCACACCCTGACGAACTCGTCCAGATGATGTGGACCAAGGATCGACTCATCACGAGTAAGGTATTCAAAGTTGTCCATGATGACGGCTACGAACAAGTTTAACAGCTGCAAGAATATATCATGATTAGATCAATGTGCGTTATACAGTTGCCTGTGAGAAGCATTCGAAATGAGTAATTTTGCTGTCAATTTATCATCCTCATCTTCAATCATCACTACCGTCTATCATCACCACCATCATCATCACCACCATCATCATCACCACTATTACCATCACAATCACCATCAGTCATTATTATCATCATCATCATCTTCACCATCGTCATCATCATCACCATTACCATCACCATCGCCATCACCATCACTGTTATCATTTTCGCCACCAAAACCATCATTCATCATCGTCACCATCACCATCATCATTAGTTCAGTATTATCATCATCATCATCAGTCATTGTCATATTCATAATCAGTCATTATCATCATCAACAGAAGTCAACAGACTCACCAAGAAAGAACAGAAAAAGATGAAAGAAATAAAGTAGACATAGGTAACGTCTGTGCCACACTTTTCGTCCTCTGGTTTGCCGGCTTTCTCGTCGCATTCTGCTCCACTCGCACATGCTAACATAATGACGTGCCAATTCTCGCCCGTGGCTGACCTGAAATATATCAAATGTATTTTGAAAAACTTCGAAACCTTTTGAACGTTTCATGTATAATATACAAGAGCAAACAAAATGTATGACAATGGTTTGAAATGGGGGAAACTGAAAAGGTCCAATGTTTGAGAGTGATTATAAAATAACTGTTATGAATCTCGCGTTCTGATTGGTTGGGAGCGCGTACTATATGAGAGCACAAAGCATGTGCGCGCACTTTCAGTTGCGTCATTGCTATCTAAAATAACGGTTTTTGTAATTTGGATTTTGTGAAAGAAACTTGCTTGCTGTGCAGTGTGGAGTTATACGCTACGCGTCGTGCTTCTCCTAACACTTCCCTCGTGTTCTGTCAATCCCCCCGTGCTTTAGAACTGCACACAACACGCGCGCGCGAAGTAATGATGAAATAATGTAACGAACCTGAATAAGACTTGAATTGCTTGAGTGAACGACTGGAAGTTATTATCTGGATTGATCTGGCCCCAAGGGTCATCAGAAGCTTCGAGTCCGATTTGACCAAACAGCTAAACAAAAGAACTCAAATGAGTAGCAGGTCTTACGATAGTCATTGGTGGACGATTACAGTGGAACTGCATTAAACAAGGCCATCCAAACACATTTTAAATCAAATTCACAAATCACGTTTTTGATGCTACATAACAAAATATTGACGAATAGTCCCCTTCACAGTTCCCTGCGCCATCTTGAAACATAGCCGTGCCTTTGCATCAAAGCGAGACGAACGGTGAGCTTGCAATGATAGAGACATGTGAATAATTGTGAAATGTGTTAAAAAGAGGTCTCTATCATTGCAAGCTCACCGTTCGTCTCGCTTCGATGCAAAGGCATGGGTACCTTTCAAGACGGCGCAGTGAACTGACTGTGAAGGGGACTATTCTGGAGAAACTGGTTTTCTTTTTTTTTTTTTTGTTCACTCCTGTTCATACACACACACGTATTAAGTAAAATATATCTGCTGCTGAAGGGGAAAATGAGAAAATTTGTGCAGCAAGAAACTAGCTCTTTATCAAGAGTATAATTTCTTTGTTTAACGGTTGTGCTACTCAAACAAAGAATCTTATTATCAAGGGAATGACACATGGTCTGAAATGGAAAAACAGTAGAAGCCGGCATCTCTCTAACTTTGAACTTTCTGTGTAAGGAAAGAAAATAATGAAAAGCTGGCTTTTTTGTCCACAGTCCCACACGGTCTATGCCAAAGGAAGCCCAACGAAAGAGTTGCTATGCACATACCCTAACTAATGTCATGTATGGCCTGTTAGTCTTATACTGACCTGCATTCCAATCACAGCGTATATGAAGAAGAGAAGCCCAATCAACATGCCGACATATGGCAACGCCTGAAACAAGAATAACATATCGATAAATAACGAGGAAATAAAAAGAGGGAGAAGGAGATTCCGAGAAGCGAAACAAGTGGATTACCTTGAAAGACTGTAGGAAAGTCCAAAGTAGAATTCTGATAGTGTACCCCTGACGTAACAGTTTGATCAAACGAGCAGCACGGAAAAGCCTGAAGAGACTGGGGTCGAATGGAAGCTTTTCGTCGTCTCTCTGAAGTGTGGAAAGGAAATGGCGATATTATATACATTAATGATATGTATCGCGCATAATCATCTATTATTGTTATCATCACCTATCATTATCATCGTCATCATCAATTATCCTTAATCATAATCATCTATCATTGTCATCATCAACATCCATAGTCATCGTCATTGATCATCATTATTAACATGATCATGATTATCACCATTATCATCAGTAGTCATCATCATCATCAACATCATCACTGTCACTATTATCATCATCAGTAGTCATCATCATCAACATCATCACCGTCACTATCATCATCATCATCATTCAGTAGTCATCATCATCAACATCATCACTGTCACTATTATCATCATCAGTAGTCATCATCATCAACATCATCAGCGTCACTATTCATCATCATCATCATTCAGTAGTCATCATCATCAACATCATCACTGTCACTATTATCATCATCATCATCATCAGTAGTCATCATCATGATCATCATCAACATCATCAGTAGTCATCATCATGATCGACATCATCATCATCAGTANGTAGTCATCATCATGATCGACATCATCATCATCAGTAGTCATCATCATGATCATCATCAACATCATCACTGTCACTATTATCATCATCATCATCAGTAGTCATCATCATGATCATCAACATCATCACTGTCACTATTATCATCATCATCATCATCAGTAGTCATCATCATGATCGGCATCATCATCATCAGTAGTCATCATCATGATCGACATCATCATCATCAGTAGTCATCATCATGATCGATATCATCATTATCAGTAGTCATCATCATGATCGACATNATCATCAGTAGTCATCATCATGATCGATATCATCATTATCAGTAGTCATCATCATGATCGACATCATCATCATCAGTAGTCATCATCATGATCGACATCATCATCATCAGTAGTTATTATCATCATTATCATCAGTAGTCATCATCATCGATCATCATCCATAGTAATCATCATTGTATAGATTCAATGTACTTTTTTTGGGGGGGGAGAGGGCAGGTATAGGGTATTTTTGCACGCTTACCATGACTTTGTCCAAAGTAAAGTCGAGCAGACTTCCCAGCACCACCACGAAGTCAAACACATTCCAACTGTCACGGAAGTAATTCTGAAATCAAATCACAATTCAGTTTTGTCAAACAAACCTTTTGCCACTTGATACTAACCTTTTACCATTATGATTCGTACATGAACGGGACCTTATCACGTGGTTATCTTAGACTCAAACTGCCTCGTGGTGTACTTAATTAACATAGTAATCACGTGACAAATTCACACGTTACCTGCCAACAACGTACACGGTACGACATGGTGTGACATGGTACGACATGCTGTAACTGTGCCATTTGAAAGTTACGGTATGTCGTTACGGTATGGCTACGTTGCCTTATCGTTTCCCACTCATACGAAAACCGTGCTATTGCTCACGTGACGTCAACTAACACGTGACGTACTCACGTGACTGACACGCGATTAAGCCAGTACTCACCGTTCTGAATGCAATTAGTTTGAGGATCGCCTCTGCCGTGAACATAAAGGTAAATATACTGTTGAATAAGTTCAAGTAGAAGCGATATATCGGTGGCTCGTTGTCAAACTAGAAGAAAACAGATAGAATTAATCAATAAGATATTGTAAACCGTAGACACGTGAACAGATAACGTGGTCATACCTTCATCATCAGGATAAGAGTGTTGAGTGCAATCAGTGTCATGATGAAGTACTCGAATGGTCTAGAGTCAACTATCTTCCACACTCTGTATTGGAGGGTATTAGGGTCTTCAGGCATAAATCTTTCGCTTGGTTTTGCCACCATTGCAAAATGTAAACAATCTCTCTGCAAAAACAGTCAACATAAAGGGATTGCATTCTCTTCTGGAGAAGGTTTTGGCAGTATTTTTGGAACATCAAAGGGCATTGACGTGGGCTCGATCCCTTGGGATTTATTGTGTTGGGTTTTTCGGAGGGAGAAAAACCGGAAAAAATCTTGAATCGAAGGAGAGACCTGACAAACTCTACTCTCATGTCATCCATATGCCGTCTGTTTGGGAATCAAACCCCAGAGGCTAGAAGCTAGAGCACTATACAATGTTATTTTTACCTGATTTCTATCCAGCTCGCAGTCTCCCTGTTCTTTTTCTCCTTGCTCTTGGAACGTCAGAATAATCAAGGCCACGAAGATGTTCAAGAAGAAAAATGTGAAGACGATGACAAAGAAAATGTAGAACAGAAAAATCTCGACCTTGTTGTCTACGATTGTACCGCGATCGATTCCTGTGGCATCGATAGACCTCTGCATGAGACTAAGGGGGACAATAGCACGTTATCGTTAATACAGTTAATGCGTGTTTAGTTTGAGAGACAAAACATTTTCAGTGTTTGAATAATACTCACGCTGGCCAACCCTCGCCTGTTGATGACGTAAACAAGGCTAACATGGCTTTGAACACATTATCGAAGTTATAATCTTCTTTAGCCCATTCTCTTGGCTTAACCTGTGTTAAGTATGAAAGAACGTGCATGTGTTAATATGAGAAGACAGAGGGGTTGATAGAAAGACAGACGGACGGACAGACAGACACAATCCTTACTTCCACTTTAGACAAGTCGGTATAGTCTTCGTATTCAAAATAATGTCCACTGCAAAGAAAACATTTAATCAATCAGTCAGCCATTCATCAATAGAATTCTCTGCCTTCTGGTTGAATTCCCTACTTACTGACAGTCCTTTTCCTCCATTTTTGATATATCAGAACAGCCAGAAAATTTACCCTGAAATCGAAACGAGTTGAATTAAGAGAGAATTCTTTTCGTATTCAAGCAGTGAGCACCAAAAACTATTTTCTTGAAGAAAGGCTGTTGTACAAGGCTAAAATCTTGTTATTCAGAAACTTGTTTGGAAGTGGAGATGAACGATGAAAGTGGAATCAAAGTGTTAACCCAAAGCAAAAATTTTATTCGAAAATGAGGTTTAGGCCTTCATTTGCTTATTTCCCATCTATTTTCTATAAAATAGCCTGACAAAGCTACATTCTAACACAAATGCAACTAAACATCTTTGTACAATTGAAATTAATACCGCTTCAAAAAAGCAGTTTATCATAGTACATCAGTTTCTAACTGTTATGAAAAGGTTTCGAGTGTTAACCCAAAACGAAAATTGGGATCAAAACTCATTGGCGCTTTTTGCCCGTTATTGAAAACAAATTCCTCTTAATGTGTAATGCTTAGAAACACAAAGTAATTAACCATTCCGAGGTTGAGGAAAAGACTGGGTCGAGTTGGCATTGCAATGCATTGCGGGAAGGTTCTAGGTACTAAATAGACGCCATCTTGAAAATATGGCCCCTAAAACAGTTGCACGATGCACTGCAATGGTATCTTGACCCTGGTTTTTCCCTCAAGCTTCGCTCGATAGCTTAACACGTGCTACGTCGACTGGATTCAACATGAACTTATGTTATATTGACAACGAGAAAGGATTGGTCGATTAAAAAAAAGGATTCGCAAAGAAAGAAAGAAATACAAAGGTTACCGAAGATATCATATTGGAGAGCATGAAGAGGTTTGATAAGGGATTGATCAAGGGAGTAGCCAGGATTTGACGCAGGATTTGACGCAGGATTTGACGCAGGATTTGACGCAGGGAGGTTGCCCCCTTGCTCTCCCCCCTGGCTACGCCCTTTTAATATCGATTATTGATGTTCTTACCTGGAACAGTTGAACACCAATGACAGAGAAGATGAACAGAAATAAAAGTGTAATGATTAAAATGTTGAGGACGTTCCTCAACGAGAACACCATACATTGGAACACCGCCTGTAAACAACAACGACGATCAATTTGTTGAACACACAATTTACGAGTAGGATTTAAAGAAAAAACCTTAATCGTTACGGTTATTTATAAAAGACAAAGGACGATTTTTCGGAGTTGTACTCATTGGTGTAAATAATAATTTCTACATAGCTTTTTTTATGAATGGCTTACTTTTAACTTCTTGGCTTTGTTGATGGCCTTTAAAGGACGAAGCACACGAAGAACTCGGAGAACTTTGACGGTTTTCATGGACTGAGGGTCGGAATTTTCCTTGTCGTTGCTGTGGAATATGAAGAGAGAAAGTTACGATAATAATAGTGTCGATGACGATAATGATGATCATGATGATGATGGTGATGATGGTGATGATGATGGTGATGATGATGGCGATGATGATGGCGATGATGGTGATGATGATGGCGATGATGGTGATGATGATGATGGCGATGATGTTGATGGTGGTGGTGATGATGATGATGATGATGGTGATGATGATGATGGTGATGATGATGAAGTTAATGATAATTATGATGATGATAATGATGGTGGTGGTGGTGATGATAATGATGGTGATGATCACGGTGCTGATAAAAAATGATGATATCTTACCCCAGGACAAGAGAAGCAATAGCGCAAGAGACAACCAACGCATCGATACAGTTCCATGCATCTCTGAAGTACGAACCAGGATGAAGTATAGCTCCATAATCGATTAGCTAAACAATAAAATTAGAGATTAGTGTAGTGTAGTGTAGTGCGTTGTATCAGTTACATTGACACGACGTACCTTGACAACCACCTCCATTGCGAATATCGTAGTGAATACGTAATCAAAGTATGTAAGAATCTAGGCAAAAGACAAAAACAGAGCGATTACCAAGATATATCTAATATTTTGTTGATACACAATGTTAAACTAGTAAATGGCTTTCAACTAGATCGAGGCAATAAAAAAGCGTGTAACAACCTAGACACTTGACCAATCAGAACACTAAAAAAATAAGAACCTCTCAATGGCTTCCCAATACTAGCTTGAGTGACCCCAAACCAATAGCTCCAAGTTGAGGTTGGACAGTAAATGTATGAACACATTAAGTTAAACCTCGACCTAAAGGCGGCCATTGTTTTAGCATCACTCAAGCGAATTCAGCAAAGGTCTATTGGACCAACCTGATTCCGTTTAGAGTTCTCATCAACAGGATCCTCGAGCGCCAACAGAGAACTACTGATCAAGATGATAATCAGGATGACGTTGTCAAAGTGGCGAAGGTTCACTAACCAATGACAGAGTTTTCGGACCCTGAAAAATAGTGAAAAAGAGATTGGATCTCATTTAGTTCCACCTAATTTCATACTATTTCACTCATCCCATATTTTCATCTCATCTCATCTCACCTCACCTCACCTCACCTCACCTCACCTCACCT
>NW_022260014.1:155923-171800 GCF_009602425.1 Actinia tenebrosa
CCAGATCTCAACTAAGGAGTGATGTAGAGAACAGAAGAAAAATGAAAGAAACAGGTTGGTCATTTCCAGTAATTCCAGCAAGGTTTATAAACCAGAGAAAGAAAGCCAGATCTCAACTAAGAAGTGTTGTAGAGGACAGAATAAAAATGAAAGAAACAGGTTGGTCATTTCTACCAGTAATTCCAGCAAGGTTTTCCAGAACAAACCAGACAAAGAAAAAATAGATCTCAGATAAGGCCAGGATTACTGTAGAGAACAGGAGAAAAATGGAAAATGGAAGAAACAGGTTTCTACCAGTGATTCCAGTAAGATGGTCCAGAATAAATCAGAGAAAGAAAACCAGATAGGGAGTAATGTAGAACACAGATAAGAAACATCTGGTCGTATTTCGTTCAGGAAGAAGGTCCAGAGTAAATCATAAAGAAAGAAGACCTCAAACACAAGTTTTATGGAGAAGAAGAGAAAATTAGTTGCAAGATTATTCATGTTAGATATTAACCATAAGATAATTGATGGTCCAGATGGCATTGCTATGGTTAAATCAGTTATTTTGTTTTGATTTATTATATTATTTGTGTGTATATGAGAAGTAAGAATGTTAAATACCAACACATTCATAAAAAAGGTCCAAATTATCGGTGTTTTCCAAATTGCATATCTTGCAAGAATGAATCATATCTTAAAGGATATAACAATGAGAAGTTAGATCAAGTGCATTTTTCTTGGTTTCCTAATGCTTAGTGTATCATTTTGTTAGTGTTCCACCTTACACTTGCAAAAGTATGTTATTAATATTCTCAATTTTAAGAATGGTAATCATGATGATATAGTTGATTATGGTATATGAGGACAAGATAAAGAAGACTGATACCAATGAATGATTGGACAAGCATTTACAATTGTGATAAAATGAATGATGAAGATTTAATGATGTGGCTTTTGGTCAGAAAAATTGTATGTCAGAGATCAGTTATGTAAAAAAAAAAATGACCTATATATAGTTTGTAAGCTTGAAGAATTTTCTAGCTTGAACACACCTGTACAGCTGTCAAACAAGATTTTAGATTTTGATTTGAAATATCTATGATAGCCCTTTCATTAAAAAATTTTTGTTGTCAAATCTGAGGATTTTAGGGAAGAAAATTTAAAAATAATGTGATCTGCCTATAGACATATGTTTACATTACAAGAAAAAAGGAATGATAGAATCTATTGAAAAAATTTCATTGATACTGTTACAGAAAAAGTAAACTTCTCAAGAAAATTGTAAACGAAAATCCTGAGAAATTATTTTTGAAGTAAAATGCCTAAGATTTGATGATGCAAATTAGAAAGTATTTGAACTTGAATTCAGTCAATAAATTTTTGATTTTGTCAGAAAGTCAATTTTGGCTAGCATATTATATAACAGGTGTGATCTGGCTGTTATCAACACAATTTCATCAAAATAGAATATCTTATCTCTTTAACTGGAAATAAATATGCAAAGGACTAATTTTCCATCAGAATTTTTTTCCTCAGCATTACGTGTGGGTTAATGAAATATTAAAAGTGTGAGACCATTATGGTGGTAGATTACTGGGCAATTATTGCCTTATAAGGAGTGAAGGACTAGGATATGAATAGGTTTGATTCTAGAGACTCTAATCTCTGGACTTTAAGGTTGAATTGTAACATTATGTGGTCTGTACGTTGACCTACGACAAGAATGGTTCTTGACCAATGAATTGTGAGAACTTGATTAAGGTTACATTTCTAGGAAAATATAATTTATATTGCATGAAGATAAAACCATTTTATTAGATTAGAAATAAAGTACAGAATTGAGGTGACGAGTTCAAGTTGATATTAAGTGAAAGATTGGGAGGGATTAAAGTGATGAAAATTCAAGAAATTAGGAATTTCAAGACCTTTTGTGACCACAAGTAGATTTGTGGATGAATGTGTTGTCTCTAAACAGAGAAAAAATTGTATACGTTCAAATTTGCAAGGAAGAAAGGGTTGAATATGATAGGTGATAATAGTGCACCTGACTAAGGCAAGAGTTGCTTATTGAAGAATGGAATTTATGTCTGTAAATGGAAGTTATGATAACTAGTAGAACAGATTTTAAGTGTAAGAAGACAAGAAAGGATGGCATAAGAAAAATGAAAAAGGCCAAGTGATAGAAAAGAGAAAATTGAATGGTAATGGCAAAAAAGGAGATACATTAACAAAAGGCTGAGATCAGTAGAAAAGGACAGAATAAAGATAAAAAGTGAATGAGAATGGAGAAGACCAGAATTGTAGGATAAATGAGAATGAAAAAGAAGCAGACCAGGTGTAAAGTGGATGAGAATGAAGGAGAGGCTGACCAGTGAAGGCGAGATACAGAATTTGAGTGAAAAGGAGAAAAAATGAAAGGGAATGGAAAATAAAATGAGAAAGAAAGAAAGATGTCTTCAGTGAATTGAAAACAAGCTTGATAATGTTTCCGCTTGCAGTTATATTGTCATTTATGGGTTATGATCAGTGCAGCTTTTAACATGTTAAATCATGGATAAATTTTAATCAGACAATATTAGTATTCATGTCGATTTTTAGTTCTGTTTAGTGTTATGTTGCTATGACAACAATGACGCGGCAGATTATGCCCTTTTATGGACTTTTGGTTAACTGTTTATAATTATTGTACTACTGTGTTTATGAGTCTTGGGTTATAAAGAGTTAGACAATGTTTAAGGCACAATTTATGACGTTAGCTAACATGATATTATCACAATATATGTACTGCACAGAAATGAAATTTGACATTGATTATTTTATGACATTGTGACATATATGGATTAAGGTTATTTTATCATGGTTTATGGTTTTATTATGAATTTTATTGCTTATTTTCAACACCTTGTTTTACCCTGGAATTATTTCACCAAGTATTCAACAATCCAAAAAAAAATTTATTTTTTTTGAACATTTAATAATCAATATCTAGAAAAAATATTGTAATATGATCTTTATAGCTCATTTATTCAATTCCTTTTTTGAGATTTTTTTCCTTCTGAAAATTGAATTAGCAGAAAAATGTTTGTATTAAAATTGTACATTTGAATTTTAAATTAGTCAGTGTTTATAGAAACCACAAAAAAGTAATTCATTCATAATATGAACGATATCAGTCAGTCAATGACTCATCAGTGAAACACTCACAGAAATCCTTTGAAAATGTTTAAGATTGTAAATTATTGAACTAAGTCTTTGCATAAGAATTGAAATTTGGGGATTTGGCAAGTCAGAAAAATCCTTACGGCTTGAGAAATGAATAAATGAAATAGGAAGTTGGAATGAAAATCAATACTAGCATGTCAAAATGTTGATATCTTGGCAGGAAAGGAGAATTATTGTCTGAATGAAAATTAATAGGTTGAATAATTGATTGAAATAAAAATAAAATGGTTTAGGTGAACTGTGTCCTAGTGTTACTAGATATCTAAGGAATGGAGTGTTAGAGTTAGTAATGCATTTACAGCAGTAACTGAATGTCACATTGAGAATTGTTTTTTAAAGTGTTAATTTAGGGATATTGTAAAGGTAGCTTGGTGGTTTAAATGTGATGGTTTGTGCTGTTTTATGGCATTTATGGCAAAAATAATGATACCATAATATATATGAAATCAATTATTATATGAGCAACAAAATGCTTATATTGATTTATAACAAATTGAAAAGCAAAACTGAACTTTGATTTTATTGGAAGAATGACACAGAATTTTTTCCAGATCTCAAAGTACAGTTTTGCAAAGCAATGATTCACAGTAATAAATAAATTATTTATATAATTTAGCATTTTTAAAATTCATAAAAGTCTTTAATTTAGAAATAACATATGAAGGGTTTAGGATGTATATTGCAACAACATTGTACGACAAGGTAATTATTCCTTTGAACAGAAAAATGTCTGAACTGTACAACAGTTACACGACATCTCCAAAACCCTTCAAAGTCATTCCTTTTTTTAGTTAAAGATTAATTTGTACAGCAATGTACCAAATGCAGAACCTGCAGTGGTAACAAATGGTTAGATCATTTAATATTTTAATATTATAATAAATAAAATTTATATTTAAGAGCCAAGTAGGCTGCTGCATGGTTTTAAATGGCCATTTTAAGCCAGCATTGCAGAGTTATATCCAGCTCAAAAATTAAAATTTATTTTTGATTTATTTGGTATAATAATACTTTAGCGGAGTAGGCTGCAACAAAGTTACAGTTTGGGTTTCACAGTTTGACGTGCGCAATTTAGCAGAAGAGCAGTGAATTCCTTTAGGAAATAATTTTCAGTTAGATCGGCATAGTTTAGAAGTTTTATCGACTCCATTTAGAAGGTGTGTTGTAATTCACGTAAGGATCAAGTAATGACAGGATTGAGAGACAATTCAAATACGAATGATTCAGATCAAGTTTATTTTTATTATGTAAGGTATGTGTGTTCACCATTTGTTTTGTAATTTAATTTTTATTATCATACTGAGAGCAAATTTAAAAATCATTGTTTTCCTCTGAAGTTCATTTTTGGATCCAAAGATGGAGAATAGTATTGAATATATGTAAAATGAATAAAATGTGTCTAAAATGCAACTTATTCTACGAATTATCCTCTCATTCATCATTCGAATCCTAACAATTTGCCAGTGGCTATTTTTCCATTGACTACTAATCAATTGCAAAGTCAAAGTCAGAAGGCAGATTTGCGAGTGATGAACTCATTCATCAAAACTTTAAGAATATTGAAAAGGAATATACTGTATTGCTCCTGTAACTTGTACAGACTTGAAGCATTTGTAATGAATAATTGTCAAGTAAACATGTATTTACAGCTGATGTACATCAAATTAAGTGTTATTTCATTTAGTTTTGACACCTTTTTATGATACCTAATTGTATATATTAAACTCTAATTGAATGTTACAAAATATAGTGATTTTCCGTGGCAGTGAAGAAACTTGTGTTGATGATAGATTGTTTTTATTTTAATTAAATTGTATTATTGATAGCATTTAAGAACATTTCGTATCAAACCAAATCTAATTTACCAAGCTTGATCTCCACAATATTTATCAAATCAGGCAGGAATATTTCATTGCAAATTTGAAGGCCTAAGTTTTATTGTGATCAAAATCTAATTTCTCTCAAATTAATTAAGGTTCATTTTTATTATTGTGATGTGAGAAAATGTACTACCATTAAAACACACCCAAATGACCAAGCACCCTCTAAAACACCTGATTTTCATTCCCTCTACACTAAAGTCTTCAATCTACATTTTGACATTCAACTCGCATGCAAGTTTTAATTAGGGGGGAGGGGGGGGGGATGGCAAACCTAGATCAAACACCTGATGGCAAGAATAGGAGGGAGAAACTCAGGTTACATACAGAAATGGCTACTAGGAATTGAACAGACATTTTACCTAGCTCTTCTCAGAAGAAGCAAAACAGGTTTCTTTCTCTAATGCGTTTAGTTTTTTACCTAAGATGATTTTACATCAGGTAAATATCATTCTTTAATCAGCTTGTATATGTACATGTATATGTATGCTTCACAAGGACCTATATTTATTTTTCTAAAACTGATTTGATTTTTCTTAAATATTATTAAGTCCCTTTATTATTATTAAGACCAAAATTGTGGGACACTTTTTTGAGGGGGATGAGATAGGCAGAAAGCTGATAGATAATAACAATGGATAGTTATAAATAATGGATTTTTTCCCTTGATGTGTGATCAATAGCCCTATAGCTGTCTATATCTACAGTTTAAAGACAGTATTTCTGATTATAATCATACTATGTATGTAAGAGGTAGGCCTTAATGTTTTATATTGAAATATAAATAATATGTAGTCGAAGGTGCCACAAATACTGAGAAGTCGTAATCAAAAACTTGAACAGTGAGGGGGAAAATCCATATTGTACCATATTGCAGAATCAAATTGCGGAGTGTTTGAATTAAGAGCAATATGTTGAGATTATTGAGCAAATAAGTCATGAAAATGAAAAAATATATATTGAAGTCTGGCTATTCTTAATCAAACTAAAATGACAAGATCTCAAATGGAATCAAAGTGTGGCTTATCTGGAGCGACATCTAAAAGTGGATTTGTAGCAAGTGTTTCAGTCTGAAGCTTCCTGTCTCAGTGCCTTTAATGGTTCATAAAGTTGCACTCTAGACCACTGCTTAACGAGGCTACCCTCTTACTACAAATTACATTCTTTTTTTACTTAATATATTCATCTAATAAAAAACTAATAAAGATAAGATTTAATTGTAGTTTTCTATGTACATTTGGTAACATGTGGGAAAGATGTTCAAACATTTTAACCCTATCGTCTTAAATATTCATTATAGCATGAATATACAAGCCAAATGTTACCACCTGGTTATATAACCCTGATATGATGATACCCAAGATAGTGCAGGAGCATAAACCAGAATTATTCATATAAAAATCACTAAAGAAAGCAAGGACTGTACAAATATTCCTTGATTACTGCCATGACTAACTCATACATCCAAAATCACCCTCCCACCACTAAATACACATACCTAAACATACATATTATATTACTTAAACTTATTACTAAAACTGCTGTAGTAATGAATGCAAGATTTGTCTATGGTTCTGAGTTCAATGATGATACAAATTTTTTTTAGAGAAGCTTTTTTGTGTTGAGTAAGGAACAGTTTACTAAGCTGTCAATGGCTTCTGGTATTGCAGTTGTACACGTAGACTTTAACACTGACATGACTTCATATTATTTTCATTCGGATCGCTCATTCACAGCCCATAGTTTCAGTTACATGAAAATACAGTATGGCTACCTTATGGCTGGAAATGTGTTATATTATTCCCCACTCATAATGCAAAGATCTCTCATAATTTACTGATTGAGCGAACGGTCAGCATATTTTTGTAATTTATTTTAAAACCTCATTCATTTGCGATCTCAACCACTTTGACAGGTAAATGGCTTTAGGTAAAGCAGACAACTAACTGCAATGACTTCTTGACAATGGATCATTTTAAAATGTGACCAATGCAATAATGAAATTATAAGAAAACATGACTTTCAAAAATTATTTTTAATCCTGAGAGTTGATTCACAATAATATTGCTGTCAATATTAATTAACAAGTCATTCCTATAGATAACAATTTTGATTGTAATTATGACTATTTCCCCATTCAAATCCTGACAATCTCATTATTCTTTCTTGCTACCTTTGGGAATTAATTCCTAAGATCCAAATTTTATTGTAATGCAGAGAGGGTATTATCTTGGCACTTTGCTTCTTAGAGACATGTTTCCTAGTTCGTTTCCTATCCTATATTATTATGTAAAATAATATTGGCTTGACAATAAGTTAATGATAGCTGCATTCTTCATGAATATTTTTGTCATCTCTTTTATTATTCAAACAATCAAAAAACTTTTAAGAAGAAAGTCTTAAAATTTCATGTGGTGCAGAAAAAATATTCCATTTTGGTCATATTTGTCTGGACTAACTGTTTTGCGCTTTGTATGTCCCATGCAGTGAAAGAGACACAAATGAAATTTCATTAGTCTGGCTTTAACTAATCATTAAATACATGTCAAGTTATAGACACAGGTTCTGATCAGCTAGTCAGCATTTCTTTTCAATTATCACTAACAACATTTAAACTTTAAACTGTCTAAATTTGAAGTAAAATTATATTAATTTTTTGCTTAATCCGTTATTGCCCTTAGGCAATGTCTTTTAAAAACTTAAGATATTCATGTGTCTTATTTGTTTCAGGATGGCAAGCAACGAGAAGAACAGCAAAAAAGATAATATAGTATCAAGGTAACATGTCTCTAATCAAGAAGAATGTTTTTTACATTCTCAGATATAGACTTGCTAGGATAAAATGAAATCTTGTTTTAAGGAGCAAGTGTGGCTTGGTTGGTTAGTGTGCTGCCTGCTAAGCAAGAGGTCCATAGCTTGGTCCTCAGTGACCTCACACACTTGTTTGTAGTGTGGCTTGAAGGGTTAGTGTACTGCCTGTTAAGCAAGAGGTCCATAGCTTGGTCCTCAGTGACCTCACACACTTGTTTGTAGTGTTGCTTGGAAGGTTAGTGTACTGCCTGCCAAGCAAGAGGTCCATAGTTTGATCCTCAGTGACTCACACACTTGTTTTAAGGAGCAAGTGTGGCTTGGTTGGTTAGTGTGCTTTCATTTATACTAGAGGGCCATAGTTTGATCCTCAGTGACTCACACACTTGTTTAAGGAGCAAGTGTGGCTTGGTTGGTTAGTGTGCTTTCATTTATACTAGAGGGCCATAGTTTGATCCTCAGTGACTCGCACACTTGTTTTAAGGAGCAAGTGTGGCTTGGTTGGTTAGTGTGCTTTCATTAATACTAGAGGGCTTTAGTTTAACATATACATTAATAAATTATCAAAATAGTGAAGTATGGCTTGACATCAGTATCTACTAAAGGAAGATAGTGTAATCATTGCCCTGAGGCTTCAGCACCTAGCAAACTGCAAATGCAAGGAAATCATTAAGATATGAACAGTAAGTTATCTATTAGGAATCTATCCATCTTTGCAAAATATTAAAACAGATTTTATTTTTTGTATTCCTCTTCTCAGTGGCAAAGCCAATTTTAGGTAATTAGTGGATACAGTTTTGGGTATTACTGCCAAAAACATTGCTAGTGGAAACTTGCCCATCATACATTTCAATTGAAAAAAAATTTCAGTCACTTTTCGAAATTGTTACACTCTGAACTTTATACTCTGGAATTTTCTTCTATTTTGCATACTTTTAACTAATAGTGTTATTTAACTTATGATTTATCTTGTTTTGTTTTTGTCAAACAATAATTTCTTGGCAACGATTGTCTTAGTTTCATTATAGCATAGAAATTTTCGCATGCAAGAAGTATTCTGGTAGTGAAAAGCAAGTGTCATTTCAAAAACTCCTTCCTGATATTATATGGTTGTTATTTCTATAAAATATATTTTGTTACCCATGTAGTATTAATTGAAAAATACATTAATTAGTATTAAAACTATTCTTAACACTCATTTCTGCATTTGAATTGTAAAATTTTATGTCAAAATATCACCTGTCATAAAGGAAATTCTCGTAAGAATATTTTTCATTTTCAATTCTCTCAATTCTCAGTAATTCTTACTCAATTTGTTCCTCAATTAACAGGCTAATGTTTGATATGAGATATAACTCTATTTACTGCAGATTGATACTAGATGAACATATGAACTGATAAGCATTTAATTATTACAATAAATTTTCCTTCACAACTTCCTCAAATTAAAAAAAAAAACACACTCCCTCCTAAATCCTCTTTTTCTATTTTTACTTTATCTTAAATATCCAATTTTGAATTATCAATGTAATGGCTTCACTGACTCTTTAACAATCTTTGTAAAATGTCATGTGTAAGATTATTTGTTATAGGAAATAAATTCCTGTGAATATTTAGGCAGAATATTCAATCCAATTTTTAAGCCATTTCACTTTGAAGTCGTTAAGCATTCTATTCTCTGATTCAAAGTACTTGCTAAGAGCTCTGCTTGGTCGTCGTCAATTTGAATTATGTTTCGGCGTTTCAAGCGTTTGGTATTTAGCGATGACGTTATCTCTATAATTCTGGACCAATGCACTTGTAACAGAATTTAGATTTATCTATACTCCGACTCGATATTTCACTTCAATTTCACTAGATTACTGGATGAAATTATTTGCCAGAGATACGATAGATACGCTTGATTCGTGATCTTATTCGTGTAGATTGAAGCCAGATATTTTAGATACTGTATTTCTCTCGTCTTAAAATCGCAATTTTCCTAAAACGCTCTTGATATTCCTCTTTAATGACAACTTATTTTCATCTTTTTTTAATCATTTTTCAAGGTGACATTTGACTAGACGTTCGAGATGACTCAAAATCTCATATTGTGAGTATATTTCGGTTCGTTCTGACATTGTCTCTTTCTTCAGTCTTACAGGTGGTTTACTTGAGTAACCAACAGTTTTGAATAATTTATTTGCCAACATGTAAATGTTGGTTACAAGAACCCGATTCTAAAGCTGCTCGAATAAAAAGGACAACTCGAGCCGTCCTAACACACGTTCTATTGAGCGACTCTCGATCGTTTCCCTCGATTAGCTTTATTGTTCACTTGACTACAATACAAACAAAAGAGTTCCAGTATAAACAACAACAAAACACGAACTAGCTTCGGTCCATCGATGCGAAGCCGTCCGCTATATCCAGTACGAAAAACGAGTTTTTGTCCAAAATGTTAAGCCATTTCCAAAGAAATAAGCTTTCTAAATATACATCCAATTTCTCGTTTCTATGGAGACTGTTTTATATTCTAAAGTGCTTTAATTTCCCCGCGCATTCCTTACATATACACGTGCATCCTAGAGGTACCTGTTTCAACGTCAGTTTCCTAAGTGATTTGTGCTTTACACGCGACTACTCTCCCGACCCCGAGACTCCATAATATCATAAGCGACAAACATGTCGTTGGCCTCGATATTCCTCAGTTAGGCTCGCAAATTATAGCCAAATCCTGGAAAATTTTGCTTGAAACTAATTCTTCAAAACAACATGACGTACTCCCTGTCTGCTGGCTTCAAGTGTTACATTTAATCGCGAGCCAATATTCTATTTACAAAACTGTTAGAAACCAAGCATTCTCCTTGGATTTTTTCCGAAATCTAGTTGCTTAAATATTTCTTGCGGATAGTGGAATGCGAGAGAGACTTTTTGAGGTTTACGTTTGACTTTGGCGACAGAAGTTGCATGGCTTATGTGTAGGTGCTAAATAATTTAACATAATATTTTACACCAGGGTGGAACTTCAGAGGAAAATATTGCTCTTCAGAATGATATGAAAAAAACTCCTTGTTTCTAGATTGAAATTTGATGACTATTAAATCAGATTCTACGAAGGTCGATCCTCATGGATACGAAAAACCAATGCCCTAGCTACACTCTCGTTCCTCTTGTAATGAAGGAAAGCGTAGTAAAGAGTGTATTCGCTTGTGATTCGAGTAATATTCGGCAGTGCTCACGTATATCAGCGAGCTGGTATGATTCATAGTGATTCCCAATCGATTATTATAGGCTATCCACGTCGGTAACGGAAAATCGATTAACCGAATGTCCCAATTTCTTGTAAGCTCCTAAGCCGATCGATAAGGCAATAAAGTCAAGATGTGATGGATGGGCCTTGCTGGAGCAAGCAGATTCACTAGGTTCATATTCCTATTTATTCTCCTTGGTTTCAAGTGGGGATTTGCCAGTAGATTTGTTAGTTGGGCATCAAGGTGTGTGTGTGTGTGTGTGTGTATGCCGTTGGATAGTTTTCCTTATTCCAAGGATACCTGTTGCCAAACAATACTTCAACTTATTCATCCGTTAAGTTGTCTGCCAAAATATTACAGCTACGATAGCTTTACAAATATCTTCTCAAAATTTTTAAATTTCACTGGATTTGATTTATTGCAGCCTACTGAGTCTCAGGAGTTTTGCAGTAACTCACAAAAATAGTATTTTTGGGGCGCTTTAAGGTATTCATTCGAAACTTAAATATCGTAGACGATGTTCTACGACGCCGGCAAAAGGCAATTTATATATGTATATATAAATAATCGGAAAAACTAAATGCAGTCATGCACTTACCCTGTTACGACTACGGTAAAATCTAGCAAGTTCCATCCGCTGCGTAGATATGATCCAGGATGAAGCACAAATCCAAGCGCTATTACTTTCAGTACACATTCTAGACAAAAAATTGCTAGAAGATATATTTCTGCGTTATCCTAGAAAGAAGCGAAGCATTCAAGCATTACTATCGGTACAATTCTAATACATAATATTATAGAATTTCCTTCCAATTATCTGGTGGGGAAAGTCTCCAAAGAAAGAAAGGAAATATTAAAAAGTAAAATATAAAACTTACTATTACAATATTTGTGTCGGACTTATCGCCTTTTGGTAATGGAGTATTTGCAGCCAGTAGAATGCAGTTGACAAGAATAGTCAACAAAATAAAATATTCAAAAGGCTTTTCCTCAGTTAAGGAATATAACACGATATAGAACTTCACAAAGTCGGGAAATTCGACTCACGTTTTGTATTGGAAAATAGAATGAATACGGTAAAAGTTTCAGAAGGATATACTAGCAAAACAAATCAACCTGTTATCAAACGAAACATGTTATGTATGAAAATAGACTCAGAGATACATTGGCATAGCCAACGCCATGAAACCATAGTTCGGTGCTTGAAGTCAAAGCTTAGGCTTTCCAAAAGGATACTTTAGATTCCACGATTTTCTTGCAGAATCGTCGAATGATGTTCCGTTCCGAGAGTATAAATAATGATCTGTTAGATGTGATAAAACTGGCCAAAGTCAACGGTGTTGAATCTCCCTGAATTGAAGCCGATCTGCTGGTTCGTGCGTTTGTCATTCTCGACTTTGTATAATAGTCTTCTGAAGGGACAGACGAGGCTCGACGCATATCCGACATGTTTTACACTCTTTTGAAAAATTGTATCCCTCGTCTATCTTCAAATCAAGAGTTTAAAATAATTTCGAAGTTCCTCTATCGTCTCGCATGGGTTTGTTTCCAGCCATAGAAATCGCCGCTCGCGCGAACCATCTTTGCCTTCTTTTTCTTGACACTATATGCTAATTACAACACAAAGCAATTATGCCACCGACCTATCAGAGGACCTGTAAGGCACTATTCACGTGACCACAGCTAGTCCCTTTTGGGTGGACCGGATTATGCGCATTATAATTTGAATACGAATTCTCTCTACATCTGTCTCACCTGTCTCCAGTGTACGAATAGTCCCGCTTTGAAAACCGGAACGACGCGAGATATTCTCAAAACCGTTCTTACTCAGAAGCCCTGACTTGCAAAAAAAAATATATTTTTTCGTTATGATTTTTATACTCCAAGATGCACGACGTGAGCGTGATTGTGATAAATTGGAGATAAAACTCAATATAGTATCTGTCGTTTTGTGCTTAACCTTGCGTTGTAGGCGTACGCCGCCTTGAACACAAGTTCTACCCGAAGCATAGTTTTTCCTTCACCACCGAGTCATACACTACAAACCTTCAAAATTGGAAACCGCGATTTAGGTTGATTGCGTTTGTGGAATTCCAACCATTTCTAAATGTTTGGGGTTTGTGATATTGGGACCAATTATGCTATTTATTTAGAATGAGTAGAAGCTCTTTTGTAGAACTAAAGATTGTTATTATATTCGAAAACTTGTGATGGAATTACGAATCTTACTCAAATCACTCTTTGAGTAAGTAGTTCCGGAAGTATTGTCTGTTTGAAGAAAAGCTGGATCCTGAAGGGTGTTATCGATTCTATGAAGTTTTGTTTTGTCGTACATTCGGTTTGGTTATGATGAGATCATTTCTTCTTGCAGTGGAACACGACATTTTGCCGAATCCATCATTTAGCGTGTACATAAAATGACTCGCTTTTTTTATTTTCCCCGTATTTTTCTGCAAATATCCTTTTTATTTCTATAAGAATCAGCTCAAGATGATCTTAAAAAAGATCCTTAAAAAACAGCCGTGGAAATTTTGATATTAAATTTCTGAATTAAATGATACGCAAAAGGAATCGAGTAAAATCAAATACATATTTCCTATTTCCTTCTCAAATAACCAGTTTCATCACCTTTGGTACTATTTTCTTACTTTTTCTTTGATTTGACGATACTGTTCAGTTTTGTTGCATGTAAATTTATTCTCTTTGCTCGCTGTCAGAATTGAAGAAGGTTTTGCAATATTTATGTTGCTTCTGCATCTACTGCGACGCGATAAGAATTGTTGTTGTGAAATCATACTAAAACAATCGGCAAAACTAAAGTAGAAGTCGCGCCCATTACCACAAGCATTGCCGAATCTAATAAGCACTCACAGTTCTCGTGGAGGCGATTATGATTAGAAGTATACTTAGCCTAATATGCGTGAAAATTTATGGAAGAGAAAATTTCGTTCGAATTTTTCAGAGTTTATGTTCTGATTGATTAATAATAAATGCATAGTGCCTGCGTCGCAGCTGGCGTTGTGTCATTTTGATGCGCTCCCTTACGTCCTTACCTAGCAAATTAACTATTCCTAACTTCTTTACCTGTACTGTTCTAAGTGTTAACGAACACTCTTGGCACCCTCTATTTGGTGATGTAAGGGCGCAATGGTGACAAAAAAGCTAACCTGAGATATTAGGGGTGACAGCGATTTGCATAGCAAATTACTGACTTTAGGAATGGGAGGGCGATTCTCTTGCAAACCGACCCCATACAGATAACAAGCCACTCGCCACACGTTATTTTCTTACGTTATGGTATTGATACAAACCATAAAATGTCAGGTCTTTTTAAACTATGTTCGGGTTAGCTCCTGTATATTAGTATTGTCGAAGAAATGTAAGTCTCAGGGGGGATTTATTTTTGTTTGAATGAGAGTGGAGCGACGTGTAGGTTCGTATGGGGTGTTGCGATATGACTAACGACGCAGTTGCAGTAAACTTGATTGACAGTAACCAGTGTTTGGAATTATCAAGGTTTCTAGCTAATTTCGCGGCGTTCATGGTTACCCACTCTGAACTATAAAAAAATCAGATCATTTCGACTACGTGTGTGGATCAAAGCCACAACCAAAAATCTTTGCACTTGCTTGCAAGACAGGTATCTGTTTGCGCATCATTTCTCAAACCTATCCGCCAACTCCCATCGCAACTCGAACCCCCTCTCTGTTATATTTTTTATGTATTATTATAATATGTGTGTATCTATTTTGATTAGCCCAGTTTGAACACCTGTAATACTGCGTGACGTCACCAGTATTTTTAACCAATGGTTTCATTTTGTTTCCTTGCTTGACTCAACACTTAACTGGCTTTTCTTCCATCGCAATATCAGGTGAGCAGAATAGACGCCACACAAAAAAGTGCGTTTAAAAACAAATAAAAAATCCGTATCTAATTAAAACTACTTTCCTTAAACTGCTCACCTTTCTTTGTCGCTTTGATTGAATTACTTATGTTATCCTATGTTATATGTTTAGCAACATTAATAACGTTAACGTGTATTTTTATTTATCTCTCATAAAAATTAAAATTTTTAAACATTGTTCCCTGTAATTATGCTATTCAAATATCAATTTCGTGAAGAATAAATATATGGATCCCTAGGGTAAATTATATCCGTTTTTAGTTGTTTTTTTCTTTCCGTTTATGATTTTATCATCATTATTCTTACTACGAGTACCACTTAGGAACCAATTCCTTAAGCGACTACCGGAAGAAGTCTGGGTACCAAGTTGATAAAAAAAACACCTGTCCACGCGCGCATGCGTGCTGGCCACGCAACTCCTCCCCACAGGAAGCCCGATGACCTTGATAACCTAGGCGATTAGGAGTCCCGTCAACTTAGGAAAGGCTTTACGTATATTTTATTAGAAAAAATATATCCCATGGAGTGTTGCGTACAGCTGCTGTATAAAAATAACCTAGAAAAAGAAAGTGTTGGGCTTGGCATAACCTGTAGCTGGACTGTTACCAGACAAGTTATATTTTAAACTCCAAATTAATTTCATTTATCTTGCTGCCCGATATTACATCTGGCTATGCAGATGCAATAGAAATAAACCGTCTCTGAATAGATTTTTAGTATATATAAAATCTTTGTATTCTATCGAAAATTATGGGAATGAAGACCTTGCTATGGCAAGGAAATGGAAGCCAATGTTACGTCTTCCCTAAACTCTAATGTAACATTGATAAATATTATAGGAT
>NW_022260014.1:171848-188749 GCF_009602425.1 Actinia tenebrosa
TTCTTTTTTTTTTTCTTTTTGTTTCTTGCCTTAATTATTAGTGGGTTTTTTCGTATCAATATTTCATTTGTTGTAGTAGATAATTAATCAATAAATTATATTAAAAAAAGAAAAAAGAAAGTGTTTACTGAAGGCAAAAGTTTCTATAGTGTCAGTTAAAAAGAAATCCTTGATGCGCAGTTGGAAGAGCCAATCGCCAAGACCCCGGGCCAGAAAATATTTGACCAATTGAAGTTCCAGGTCTTCATCGTTTAAGTTGACCTATTTCATTCATGAACATACTATAGTACACCCCTACTATAGTACTAAGACCCTTCACAAGACAACCTGATAAAGAAAACACTCGGACCAAAGGAGTTTCTTCATTCTACTTGAGCTAAGGTTTATAAAGTATGTTCTGGAATCGCATTCAACAGCTATTATGGTGATAGTTCAAATGTTTTCCCGCAATCAAAGTCATTCATTTCGGGCTAAATGATTGTAAGAATGAATAGCATTTATTTTTGGAAGCCTAGCGAGTGCGTCGGCGTGTATTATATATGATACATGACTATAATTACTCTCACTAGAAGTTCTTGTAAACTGATTTCGTAACTGTCTCCCATCCACTTTACATTAGGGGACTTGAGAATTGCAAAACATCTGCGACGGTGACGTCAGCAGGAAGTGTTAAAAATTCTCTTTGGGGTTCTGTTCATTGGAGATTTCATCCAAAACATTGTCAGACAAGTCAACTCATCCACGGGAAAGATAGACTTTGAAGTCGCGAAACCCCAAAGGGAAGTTTTTTACACTTCCGGTTGACCTCACCGTCGTAAATCTTGCAAATCCGCAAGTCCCCTAAATATTAGTGTGTGCGTCGATGTTTAAAGAGGGTGATAATGATCCCAACTCAGTAGAGGACCTTTTAGACCGCACTTGGTTATTTTATTATTAGTTAGTGCGTCGGTGTTTTAATGGGTACGATACATGGCAATAATTATCCCCCAAAATGATCGTACCTGTCTCCCGTGAGCTTTACATTACTGAGCATCGAGTGGTCTGTGAACAGGAATTGCTCTTCACGAGCTACCTGTGCTGAGTTTGGGTAGGTGCTTGATGCAGTACAAACATCCACACCACTAAGATACCTCAATTGAAATATATATTTTAGTATTCTGCTTAGAACACCATAGATAAATTACATAGCAAAACAGTGGCGCGCGAAAACAAACTTATTGCGCTGTATTTCTGTTTCTCGTTCGCTTTTATTATTTGGCATACTACGTCGGCCTAATTCCTAATTTTATTTTTGAATATCATTGTTATCTAAAATGAGCTCCGTGTGATGTAAATAAGAAGACTTAAAAATAAAAATCTCTTTTCTTTTGTATATATTCATCATCGAAGTATTTCTATCCTTGGGAAACATCCAAAGACTATTGCTATAGCAACGATAGTGAGTCATATGCTTCTGTTATATGCCTACTTGAGAGTCATACGTGAGTGTTAATCCAGTCTGTGACGCAGTCTCTGATGTTACGAAATCTCCGAGTTTGTTACTAGGTGCAATCTAACGTCATCATTAAGTATCAATTATTATTATTTATTATCGTTATCATTATAGTAGACATTTTCTTGCGTAAGCCTGTGAACTATCTAGTTCTTCGTCCACACGTTTACATGCAGCCACCAAAGTGCTGAACGAGAGATGCTGGATTTTTTGTCCACTGATGGGGGAGGGGAGGGGAGGGGAGGGGCGAGGGTTATCTCTAAGTCAATCTTTACGGACTACAAAAAAGTGAAGTTTAAACGTCTGTTAACAATAATTTGATTTCTCCAAAAAATCTTTCTTATTAAGGCGTTATTTATATCCATTTTCAGTAGATTTTCCGTGTTTTAGAAATAAGACCTTGAAGGGCGTCGGCACAATGTGCTTCCATGAAAAACTGCTCATTAACCAATCACAAATGGTGTTAGTACGCCATGTAACCGTGGATTTGATTGGCTAATGTAACGTAGTATAAATAAAGCAGTAGAAGGATTGTATTCAGTGCGGGGAGCGCGCGGCAACATTCGAAAGCAAACTCGTGAAACGAAAAAAGCGTGAGAATAGCTAATTTTGCACTTCCCATCAACTCGACACCTTTCTTGACCTTTAAAAAGTTTAAATTTTACATATCCAATGCTTTAATACGACATAGTATTCGACTCACCTATTTTACTGTGGTTGTTGTTTTTCAAATTTCTTCGGTTCTTGTCTTTTAAAAATGGCTTCCATTCGAAGAACTTTGTTTCCGTCTACCCCGAATTCAGATACCGAACGATGTACAGATAATTCTCTTTCGGTATTATCGTGTGCTGAAGCTAGTGAAAATTCAAATACAGACAAAGACTGTGGTAATGGCGAGTCTGCAGAGTTTAATGACGTTGTACTTGAAGAAAACACGGTAGAGTAACTGAGGTCGTAGCTTAACAAACGCCTTCATAGCTAAACAAACGAATACCATTATGTTCTTGCTTTTATTATTTGTATTCCTCATTTCTATAGGACCGTGCAAGCAAGAAAGTGCTGGTTGTCGGCGTGAGCATGACCGATGATATTTGCAAACAGCTCTCTGGCATGCCATTGTTACAAGACATCTCAGTTCTCTCTTGTTCCCCAAACAATCTCCTAGCCATTTGCAGCAAGGAGAAATTTCTACTTATTTTTCTGGATAAATACTGCGAAGAGACCTGTATATCAAAAATTTGCTCAACACTGAGGTAAGCTTTTATTCTTTCCAGAGTAGTATTTTCTTAACTACTTTTTAGTGACTTGTTTCGCAATGAATAAGTACCAACACTAGAATGGTTTCTAGTTCGACGAAAGAATTGGACTCGCACGTTTTAAAATGTATGTTATAAAGTTCGATATGTGACATCATAAATATCACGGTGAGTTTTTGTTGCAGTAAGAAGTAATAACTTTTTGACCTAATTGTTTATCAACTTTACGTTACCTTTAAGGTACGACTCCTCCTCAATCAATTCTAATGTTCCTATCATCGGTGTCTCTGATGCAGAAAGAGGTAAAATATATAAACTATATCAGAAAGATTAGAGCACTCAATTGCAGGAGATTTATAGTAGGTTGTTGAGGACAAAAACAGAAGCTAAATCCATAAGTTTGGCAGATTGCATTCATATTTTGATTTGTTTTAGATTTTATTTTAACATTTGTTGGGGGAGCCCTACACTTTTCTTAGATATATGGAGTGTGTCAATAATCTGGTTCATTTTCTTGCTTATAGATCATACAAGCAACTATGGACTGAATGAGGTTATTACATTCCCCTTGAGAGAAGAGGCTGTCAATCAGCTGCTTTTGAAGTTTGCTGGAATCATTCCCTTTAAAGGTAGAGCATATTGACCAAAAAGATACTAAGTGTATGTGTTATTAAATTGCTAAACAACTATTTTGCTTTAGGGTTACCCTTGACTCCAGAGAGTCCCGATGATGATGTTGCAGTGGCAAGAAAAGCTGCCGAAATCATGAGGGAATCAGAAGAGCAGTCAATGCTCAGCTTTAATAAGGATGGCTGTGTATCTAAAGACAGGTATTAATTTCTTCACAATATACACTTGTAAGATCAAGAAGAGTTACTTTACAAGGTGACCCTTGTAGGGAGGGGGTGGGGTGGCTAGCCAAACCAATCTTGAATTAAAATAAGAAAAAAACCCTTAACGAGCAATGTAAAATCTAAAGAGGATGCTATATGTACTGGCTTTCTAAGTAACAGCCATCACCCTTGAAATCATTCTGTATCTAATAATAATAATGATGGTGATGATGATGATGATGATAAATAACAATAAGTTATTTATATAGCACTGTATCTGCCAAACCTTGAAATCCTCAAAATGATTCTGGGGGGAAATATATGCCATCTTTTTGTGTTTATTTTAATTCATTTCTTCTTGCAGCAAAGAGGTTAAGTCATCGTTTGATCCTCCAGAGGAACCAGACTCTCCCTCCAAACAAGTCACTTGTAGCTTGTATAGTAATTCCAACAATAATCTTTACTTACCGTTATCATTTCCCATGGACCAAGACCACAGTACTAATACCAGACAACAGACTCTAAACTATAACACTACAGCTTCTCAAGAGTTCACTAGAAGCACTGTAAGTTCATTTTATAACGCAGACTCTTTTCGGACAAGGGATCATGCTTCTTGGGAAATTCCCCAGGATTTTCCATCAGGTCATATGACTCAAAATGTTGTATCAGGTCAGCATATGGGTATATATGGTGATCATGTCATTGGTTGCCACAGTAGCACTAGTGTATCTGGTATATATCAACATAGCTATCCTGCAGTGCCAGGGTCAAATCAGTTGCCTTTAAAACCAGTGTCCCAGTATCTAACAACTAACAACTCTTACGGCAACAAACCACAAGATAAGTCAATACAGTCACGCAATGTTATCCAACCTACTGGGAATATGACATCCTCTTTACCCACACAAGTGAAAATGAATACCTTTGGTACTCCAGCGTACATGGTTAGTGGGGCACCAGGAACCAAGGACATGAAAATAACTATTCTTCCTGAAGATCTTTCCAAGCACAGCTCCAAGGAGAGAATTAGAAGGTTAGTTTTTATCTACGAGGAGAGGAGTTAAGTTACTGTATAGAGAGGAGTTTTTAAATGAAAATACAGTGGCAAGGCTGCATATAAGTGCACCAGTCACCAGACAAATGTCTTGTAAAAAAGACCACCTGACTGGTAAACTATTCACCATGGCTGGACATTTGACCAGTCACACTTGCCTTTGGCCTGACAAATGATCTGTTTATCAAAAAAAATTATTTGCAGCCTTTTATTTATCTCTCCTAATTTCCCACAAATTTACTTTCTTACATCTCTCCCTTCCCAGAACTCCAATTGCTTTCTCTTCCCATTTACTGCTCTTAGAATTGAAAAACTATGAAATCCCATTCATCATTCATCCCATTCATCAACATTGCATTTTCCCTTTAAATAGCACAGTACCGAGAATAACTTTAACATTTCAGGGAGAGAATAAAAGAAAGCTGTGACAAGCTACGTTTTCTACTTCCAAATATTTCAGGAAAGAAGACGGATATGGCATCTGTACGTATCAATAACGACCTACCATGGGTGGATTGAGGGGTGGGCCCAAGGGGCTGCACTCTCTTTATTGTTGTTAGTCATAGAGGTTGCTCTGGTGCCAAAATTTTCTGGCCCCCCCATACTCCAATTCCTGGATCCGCCAATGCCTACCATTATGTCCAGTGTGAATCTAAAATTTTGGGATGGTGGGTATAAGTCACTATGTGTGAAGATAATATAATCAATATCAACCATACCTTATAACGTTGTTGTTACAGTGTGCGTCATCATCATATGCATCATCTTCACTATCATCACTATCACCATCATTACCATCCTCATCACCATTAACATCACCACTATCACCATCATCTCCACCATCATTTTCACTATTTTCATCATTATCACCATCACCAACATCATCATCATTACTATTAATATCTTTATCTATCATCATCTTCACCTCTCATCATCATCACCTGTCACCACTTATCATCATCACCTATCATCATTATTACTTATCATCATCACCTATCATCATTATTACTTATCATCATCACCTATCATGATCAATAATCCTAAGTGTATTAAAGATTCTCTTGTTTTATCTCTTTATTTCAGATCCTTGAAATGACAGTCAAATTTGTTAAACTGGTTAATGAGAGAACACCAGCCCCAGTTATGCAAGAGGTATGAGCCACCAGTAATGATGACAATGATGATGATAGTGATGACGATGATGATGATGAAAGTGATAATGATACTGATGGTAATGGTGATGATTGTGACTATGATGATGATGGTGACTATGGCAATGGTGGTGGTTTTGATGATGATGATGATGATGATGATGAAATTATTTAAAAAAACATTTACTGGGTACTCGTTAGTTTACATGATGTTAGTGATGAATAATTTGTATTATACACTATAGATTGCAGAATCTCTTTCTGTGGACACAATAAGTCTGTGTAGAAAAAGGGGCCAAAAAGAGCTGGCAATACAGCCTTCTAAACAGGCAAAGCCAAGGTGATAATGATAAATTAATACTGTAAAAAAGTCTAGATGAAGCATTATTAAGTTAATCAAGGTTGAGTTCTTTCCTACCCATCTGCTACAATCTTTAATAACATTGACATAAATGAGAATGTGTGATAAATATTGGAGGGAAATAGACCAAATATTATATGGAATGTTTTTCCATATCGGACCATGTGTCATTCCCTTTAGTCTTCCCCTTTTCTCCTTTATGGAAACATAAATAAGGACCACTGGACTTGAAGAAAATATCTTTGCCCCAAATATCTCGACCTGGGGTGGTTGCTTGGGGGCGGTGGGCGTAGCCCCAGTATCTTCAGTTTTTGTCCTTTTTATTTATGTATAATAATTGTCTAGCTTAGAATAATCCAATAGTAATTATGTCAATCTTATTTCTTATTATGTCTAATTTATTTTATAGCTTCATAGTTTATCGTAAATTTATCTTGTGTGTATGTTATTGTAAATTAGATAGTTTTATCRATAGGDGAAGAGCCACCTCGTGGATTCTATTGATTAAACCATTATTATTATTATTATTATTATTATTATTATATCCTATCCATAAAGGAATTATTATAACATGGTCTGAAATGAGAAACTATTACATTAATTACACCATTATGGATTCTATCTTTAGATTGGTCTCACCACAACTTTCTGTACCAATGGTCCCTTCTGTAATGCCTGCAGATACCCAAGGACACTACAGACTAAGGGGCCCTCCTATTGTTGGTAATAATGGCCCAGTTTACCTTTCACATGTACATGGACAACATTGTACTCCTACTCCTTACCAGTACAGTCAATACCCACCTACAATCAACTATGGTTCGTCATATAATCCCTTAACAAAGGATATTCAGGGAGGCTATTATCCTGGTACACATACTAGCGTCGTTAACCAGGGTTATTCTTGTAATGTTTCCAAGGATACCGTTATTCCAGTGGTTCAGACATTTCAACCGCCACAATCCACAAATGCTCAGATCTGCCATCCTATGAATGCACAGATAAATGTCTGTCAACACAGGCCTTTACCTGGAAATACTTCTAGTACCAATAGTGACATGCCTCAGCAATGGAGTTTTCTGAAACTACCGCCTATAAACACAATATCTCCTTGTAGTAGTACTCATTTTAGTAGAAGTAGCAGCGAAGAGCAATCAACAGGATCTAACATGTCATCCCCTAGTGGTTCAATGAATTCACCTTTGTGGGATGAACCAAGGAATACATCTTGTCCTCTATAGCAATCGGATGCCAAAAATTGGGTCATATATTATAGAAAGTTTAATATTCTGAAGTTGGTTTAAGATTCTTGTGTTGGATTATACAGCATCGGTACAGTATGTGTGCGCTGGGCTAATAAACTAGCTGGGATGAAGGAAATAATTCTTCTTGTCCTCTATAGCAAAAGGACGCAAAAGGGCTATATATTATAGAACGTTTAATATTCTGGAGTTGGAATACACAACATTGGTACATGTATGTGCATGCTGAGCTTTAGACCCCTTGCCTGTGAAGTTAGAGCAGCTCGTCTGGGGAACAAAACAAAAGAATTCCAATCTCCCAAGAATTCGAACCTATTTTGCCCCCAGATTGAGCTGCATTATAAAGTGCTGCAAGGGGTCTATTAAACTTCAATATTGGTCAACTTATAAATGTCATGCATGCAAATGTTATGTGGTTTATACCAGTGGAATTACATAGGTAGTTATCACATTGATTCCTTTAATGACACTCATAGAAAAAACATTTCCCTTTGTACAACAATGGAAGACATTTGAAGTTTTTTATGAATTACTAAACGATCATTTTGTATAATATTTCATCTCTTGACATATATATACCAGAGGTGCATTATTGTCTGTATCCTAAGCTTGGCATATATCATTATAGTGAAATGTAATGTCAAAGCTCAATGCATTTTCTCAAACACTGACATACATAAGTATTAATGTCCAGTATACCTTGTGTGGTTTCTTAATGCCACATTTAGTTTTTTTGCAGTTCAATTGACAGTTTTATATATTTAATACCTTGCTTGCGATATGAAACAATAATTATTATAAAAACCTTGACAGTTAGAGAAATTTATCCTATCACAACCAGAATATAGATTTTTTTCTTAAATCATATGTGACCTCATGAGAATAGTAAGTCAAGCTAATTAACTGAACAAATAGAAATGTGTAAATTATTCTTGTATTGGCAATAGATTACTTGCATTATAGTATCATTTACTACCACTACCAGAATCCCTTGCACACTTTCTTTTGTTCAGTTAATTAGCACCAATTGTCTCACTATTCTCATGAGGAAACACAAATTTGAATAAGAAAGAAAATTCGCAAAACATCTTGGTAGTGGTAGTAAAAGGACGCCGTCATGCAAATGGCCTATAGATAAAACAGCTTAGAATAATTATTATTTATAAAAGTTGCATTAAGTTAATAATATTTTAGAAAAAAATTTAAACCTGTTGAAAAGTTTGAATGTTTTGAACATTTATACGAATTAAGAGACATGCAATTGACATTATATTTCTGGATTACGAATTATGATATGGTAGATATAGAATTGTTAAATTTTTCCAGAAAGTATAAATGTAAAAAATATTCGTAAAAATACTCCAAACTGTTTAGTTATTCCATGCAATTATTGTAAGTTGAAAAAAGGAAAAGAAAAGAAATAATATTGGTCAAAATTAATGTTCAAAAAGAAAATTTATATTTTAAAGGCAGATAAAATATCATGGCTGTTGAAATATATGTAGAAACAAACATTGAATGAACATATATATTTGATATTATAATTTACAAGACAGTTTATTTTTTATAATGTTAATTAAATTACTTCAAGTCAGGAACTGAAGATCCTAAATATACCTTTAAATTATCAATTGTAGAAGGGATAAGTTTACATGGTATGGTTGGAAGTCCTAGTCTTTTGTAGGCTTCATATCTATGACAACCACCAAAGGAATAGAAGTAATCACCACCTTGTCTACCTTTGATCCATAGCACGTCGATGGGTGGGACGAGGTACTTGGTATTTTGGCCCTAGAAGTAGATTTCATTAAACATGGTTAGATATCCTTTCATATTCTGTGTCTTATTGTCCCACCCGGCTAACAAAAAATACTGACTCCTCGCTGATGAAAAATAAATAGTTCTTTTGATATTGGAAGAATAATATGGATTTTTTTGGGGTTTCTATCATGATTGAGCACAGGGTTTATCTGAGCTAGATAACATGATGCATTGTGGTCTAGCTTGGGTACCAATAGTTTGTAAAGCCTGTACAGAATCAAACTAACTCATTATTTAGCACAAAAAGCAGGGGGCTTCAGGACTGGCAACCAGGGATATTCCTAATCTAGTCACGAAATGCATTGTTTGCCACAAAAATTTGTCCTTTTCCTCACCCACTCTCGTAGGTAACCCTTTAGTGAGTCCTCTATTCCTTTCCATGGTGATTTATGACCTTAAAGCTTGTATCTAGGAAGGCCAGTTTTCGTTGTTAACGCTAAACAAGCATTTGAAATAAATTTGATTCTCCCTCGTCTTGCTTTCGAAAAATGGGGTGCATTTTTACAGCCTCTTGTATTAGTAATCTAGGAATTAAATTTTAACTCATAGACTAATGTTGTTACTAGCTAGTAATGTTTATGTAAACAATTTTTATTAGTGGCTTAAATTGAATTGTCGGTGGGAATTGTACAAGTTCAAACGCTTGATGAGTACAATGTAGATTTGAATAACTGCAATGACTCAAATCAAGATGATTGAAAACATAACAAATTGGATAGCAAAACGGAATTATGAATTAATAAAGTAATAATATTAGAAGGATTGTTGTTTTACCTACAATTTTAAAGCGTCTAAAGTTTGACATATTACACGACAACAGAAATTTTTTTTAATTACGACACATTGTAAATTATCTCATAATATTTGCATGGCAATTTCTATAATAAAAGAGAATACCAAACCTTAATCGTCTCCATCAAAGAAGAAACTTTTTCTTGGTCGAGGGATGAAGGAATTGGACGAATAATAACATGAATAGGAACATCGTGAATTTCACTGATCCCAGCAGAGTGGACGCTTGGGTACCTACTCGCGATGATCGAGTTTTCGTGAGCCATACTTAGATTAGAAATAAGGTTTAGGTTTACTAAAACAGCGTAGAATAGTCCATGGCGTTTGTAGAATGGGCGCAGCATAAAGTTTTATTCCTTGATCTTTTCCTATTTTAGCGTTCCGAGTTCAACAAACCATCCGGTGTATTCGGCTCAAGGGTTCTGGCTGTGGGCTTCCTGTGGAACTAGACTAGCTGGAATAGGGCCAGGGGGAGGGGTTCTCATCGCTTTATTTCCAAAGACGTCATTTCCGGTGTACACAACTTCTTCATCGGTTGATGGGTTGTGGTGCATTATGGAGTAGTTTGGTTACAATATTTCTTGTTCACTAATGTAGTACCCAAGCAAGACCAGAATGCACTTTGTTTGTTGATAGGCAAATCCTATTGTAGGCCAAATCAGCAAGAGCTAGTAACACAAAGGAAGAAAAGCTATTGGTTGTGAAATGCATGGCTCTGATCAAAAAACACTTCAAGAACTTATTTAAATAGATAAAATGTTTTTATTACTTGAATATCTAACTTGAGAATTTTTGAAATTTAGATACAATGCTTTTTAATGCAAAGCCTAATTAAATCTATCCATATGATAAAGTACATTCCTGGTAAATTTTTTCAAATGTCAAAATGCATTATAAATGAGAAGTACAGTAGTTGTTTTTCATAAAAGGTGATAGATGGATGTACTTTACCCTACATTACGACTTTTCTTCCCAAAAAGAGTTTTTACGCAAAAGTCTGTAATTTCTTCACAGATTTTCATTTCTCATTTTTTCCCTAAAGAGCTCAATTTGACCTTTCATAAAATATGTTTACAATAATCTAAATTTGTTGTTTAATTTGATTTCTTTGGCTTTTTAGTGTTTTTCAGCATGATTACAGTTATGAATACACCTGCAATAAGAAAAGAAAGATTTATCCACATGATTGCACTCAAATGGTTTCCCTTGCACCCACCATATAACTGGCTTCCCTTGCACCCAACACACAAATGGTTTCCCTCGCACCCAAACACACAAATGGTTTCCCTTGCACCCAACACACAAATGGTTTTTGATGTAGCAAGCACACAAATGGCTTCTTCAAACACACAAATGGCTTCCACTTGTACCTTAGTTGCAGTTATTAAGATTTGCGAATATTATGTTAAAAATCATAGAAAGATTTACCTATGACCCCTAAAAGAATGACTCCAGCAACTACAGGGATAATAACAGAATACATTCTGGGAAGGAAGAACTGATGTAAAATGTGTCCACTTTCTACAAATGGCTGAAAAATAAAAATAAATAATAAATAAGCATATTAGAAAACATTGAAGTGTACAGCATTATAATTTCTTTAAAAGACATATATTACTGTTAATCATGTGGAATCTTGAAATGCTAAATTATACTAGACAGCTGTCTGTCAATTCCATGACAACTTGAACACTTTGGGAAACATTCAAGAGACATTTACGCGTGGAAATCTCTTAAAAACTTACCAGTACAATAATCCATATAGAATAATATATAAATATAAGTCCACCTAAGAGTACCATACCCATCCCTGCAGCTCGATCAAGTCCTGTTGCCTGCAAAGAATTAAATGTAATGAGTAAGAAAATGAAATATGGGGGACAATTTGGGGTATAAAGAATGGTGAATATTGGTATCAAGTTGAATCTTGCAATAAATATAGAAATTATTTCAAAACAACTGCGAATTAATAAAGCCATGATTTTCCTACCATTTCTACGAACGTCCACAAAATATTAACCACAAATAGACGAGCAAACTAAAGTTATTGCAGGAACAACAACTCCACGATCTCAAAACACTGAAATAAAATGACTTCTTTGAAACTTGACTGTCTTTCTGTGTCAGCGGTTTGCTAACCGGAACCGGAAGCTATTTAGCGATGAACTTAGATTGCCCAGTAATTTTTAATACAAATTTTTTTCCGCTAAAAATTGGGCAAAAATTTTTATGCATTGCTGAAACTGACTTGGAAAAATATTGTTTTCCTCTTTCAAAACAGAAATAAAGAAATAACAGAAAAATAAAGTCGATTGAAAAAAATGATCTTAATTAAGAATTTTAGCATAATATATTCTTTAAGAAGTCTAGTATCTTATGTATATTTTTAGCTTTTAGCAGGTTGTTCGATTTTTAAAAGAGATTTTCAATTTTCTAGAAAAGAAATCGAAAGTATCCCAGAATGCACTGGAAGTATATACGTTCCGCTAGGTAACCAGGCAGGGTGGTATAATGGACGATAATGCTAGTATACAGATCTCCCTTCAAAGTTCTTGAGAAATCCCCCTCTCCTCTACTCTATGCTTAATCTATATCCAATGGTTCAATAGTATCGTCCCTTTACTAAAATATAAATATGTTTAGCGCTCTAAAGAGATGGACGAAGATGGGTGCTGAGGAGTCCAAGTTAAGCATGCCTTCTGGTGTGAAAGCCATGGGACAAGCTTTACAGAGAAAATTTGCCCGTGGAGTTCAATATAACAGTAAGATTTACTTTAATATATGATTACCTGTCTTCTTCACATTGTATTTGTTAAATAAGAGTTCAAAAGCATGTATTTTTGTTAATTTTTTAAAATCTTAATTCAACTTTGGTGGTGTAAATGTACGAATCTAGGGCTTCTAAATGAATAAGCTTATTCAATATAACATTGACAGATTCGGCTTTTCCCCCTAATTCTTTTAGTTATTGATAGCATCAGTTTAATTATAACTGTGACACTTTAGATTAAATCCTTAGACATGACTTATATTTTCTAGTTTTCACAGTTTCTTTTTACTTACCGATAACTCAATAAAGTACAGTAATTATACCAGTTTTATAAATATGATCTTTATCTATTAATATTACATTCAGTAAATACTCCTACGCTTTAATCCTATTTTACAGTTATTCTACCTGTACATTAGGCATTGATGTATTGATTAATAGGTGTACATAATGTGTTATTTATCTTTTAAATGTTTGGTCTAACATCATTTCCTTTGTCTTTTTCACTCTCTCAAAAATATATTTCATTTTCTTTCTTATTCCATTCACTGTTGCCTTATCACTTAGTTTTTATTTTTTTATTTTTTTTTTGTCTATCTTACTTTCATAACCCTGTATAAGGTGGAGGAAAAGGCCCACTGAAGACGCTGGTGACGACTATCTTCAGTGCCAGTGCTAAACGCTACAGGGACCACTGTAATTGGGAAAAAAGCTGTTGAGGTGTCCCTGCCCTCATGGGAAAAGCTAATAAATAATTTTTTTTTAAATTGGTCTTTTTTTTTTCAATATCTTACTCGCATTCTCTCTCTCTCTTTTTTTCTCTTTTTTTCTGAGTCTTCCATTCATAATTCCTGTGTAATATATGTTTATACTCTAACTTCTTGTGTCCAGACAAGACTAATGATGCTTGTTATTTGTCTTCTCTTAGTGAAAATAATTATCAAAGGAGACAGAAATACTGGAAAGACGTGTATGTTCCATAGATTACAAGGGAAGCCATTTAACGAACAGTACATTCCAACCAATGAGATACAGGTACATGTATAGGATTTGTATTATCCTTCTTGATTAACCTCACCCTCTGTATTATTATCATTATTATTATTATTATTATTACTATTATTATCACTATTACTATTATTATTATTATTATCTTTCAATAAGTTCCCTCGGAGTATTTTCTAGTGATTGTGCAACATTTATTGAAATGTTAGAAAATGTAGGTTTGGACAAAAACCAACGTAAATATGTAATAAGGAAAATCATGAACATTGCTATTCGAACAACCTATTATATATTTTGCTGTAAAAACAAAATCTGGGATAACCCTGACTTGATGAAGTTTTAACTTTGCCGCTACAACTAAATGTGTGAAAAAAATGTATGATGAAAGATTAATATTTTTAGTATCTTTCATCATACATTTTTTTCACACATTTAGTTGTAGCGGCAAACTTCATCAAGTCAGGGTTATCCCAGATTTTGTAATATATACAGTATGAGTGGCCGTGTTGTATCTGATATACAAACTCGAGGCATAGCCGAGTGATTGTATATCTGATACAACACGGACGCGAATACTGTATATGACTTATCAAACGTCTAGGTTAGTTCCTTTGTGTTTCACTAAAAGTATCAAAATTAAAGTGAATTTCAGGCCAAGAAAATCCAACTTAAAGTTTATGCAAATGAACACAGTTTTGCATCAGATTTACAACACTCTTCACGGTCGTGATTTCTGTTGTGTTTTCCTCATGAATTATTAATGAGTTTGATAAGTACTTATATGTAAAAGATTCAAGTAGCTAATCGTAAATTGCCTATATATAGCAAGATTTACGATGGAATTTGGAAAACATAATAGAGTTTACATTATTATTATTGTTATTATTATTATTATTATTATTATTATTACATTTCTCCCATTTACCCCACCATTTTTTCCTTTCCTTTTTTTTTTCTTTTTTTTCTTTTTTCTTTTTGCATAAACTTACAGTACAGTACTGTACTTTTACCTCTTTCATGAATGATAATTAGTAATCCCCTCTTGGTACTATCCCCTTCACTTCCCCTAGTAAAGGGTTTAATAATAAATTCATATTTATTGATTGCCTAGTAAGTTGTTTGCATGCTTAGTTTACAAACCAACTGAACAGTTTTTAACTGCAATTTCTTTTTTAAGGCTGGCAGTATCCACTGGACCTACAAAGGTAACAATACCATGGATCCATTCAGCTTAACAGCATAATATTTTCCCATTTCAGGCCATGTGTCATTCCCTAGAGAATCTTATAACCAAGAGAATGACACATTGTCTAAAATAGGAAAACACTACACACGAGCTTAATAAGTGTATTGGTTTATATATAATTCTAGGCATACCTATATATTTTTGTATGATATATTTTCCTGAAATATTGAATATTTGTGATTCTGATTTCATTAATTAATTTCATTTTAATTTCATTTTTAGCTGCTGATGACATAGTAAAAGTAGACGTCTGGGATGTTGTGGATGTAGGTGCGTACTGGTACTTTAGTGTAATAAATAAATGTGTTCGGTGCAGTAAAGTGCAGTTTATACGTTCGTATAGCTGCTTAGTCTATCTATTTTTAAAAGTCCTTTTTTATATTTATAGGGAAGAGCAGAAAGCCCAGTGACACATTGAAGATTGAAAATAATGTAAGTAGAACAGTACGGAGGTTGTTTCAGGGTTTGATATGTGAGTTAACAGTGCCCTGACTTAGATCAGCCCAGAGGTTGTTTCAGGGTTCTATCTGTGAGTTAGCCATGCCCTGACTTAGATCAGCCCAGAGGTTATTTCAGGGTTCAATCTGTGAGTTAACTGTGTCCTGACTTAGATCAGTCCAGAGGTTGTTTCAGGGTTTGATATGTGAGTTAGCCGTGCCCTGACTTCAATCAGTCCAGAGGTTATTTCAGGGTTCAATCTGTGAGTTAACTGTGCCCTGACTTAAATCAGCCCAGAGGTTGTTTCAGGGTATTGATAAAAACTTTGAAGGCTTTTTGACCGATCATGCAAGATCAATTATTAGAAATGCTATAGCTAAATTCATTAATATTTGCTTGTTGTTGTTACTTTAGCCATCGACAGAAGGTGATGACGATGTGGTAGCTGACGCTAACTTCCTGGATGTCTACAAAGGAACACATGGAGTGATAATGTTGATGGACATAACAAAACCATGGTAAGAAAGGAAAATATGATGGAATTATTTCCCCAGGCAATTTGTTTGTGAAAAACAAATGATGATACTGTGTTAACAGCTATTTCACAGGGATTATAATAACTAAAATAAATTATTTTCATAATCTCTGTAAACAAGCTATTAGCATAGCCTCTTAACAATCAATCAAATTTCAAATTGATAAAGTACAAATACATCAATGAAAAAACAATTTGATGATAAAAAAGTATTTATGATTTTCTGATATATTATCATATATATATAACCCATCCTAGCTGTTCCCATTTCAATTGCCTTTATACTTAAGGTCTTTTTTTACATTCATTGAGACTTTTCTAACTTTTCTAACTCTTAGTAACTTGCTTTTATTTTTCCTCAGGACATTTCAGTACATCAGGAGAGAACTCCCTAAAGTTCCGGCACATATTCCTGTACTAGTCCTGGTATGTAACATGATTATTCACGTACGCTCCCAGGAGAAACAGTTATATGTATGTTAAAACATTGTTTATTTTAACAGGGAAGTCATAGAGATATGGAGGAACACAGGCTGATAGACCAAGAAGAAGTAACAAGTTTTATTCAAAATCTTGAGAGGTTAGGATAAATTTGAAAAAGTTTCAAATAAATAATCATATTCATTCATTCACTCATTTATTTGTTTGTTTATTCATTTGTTCATTATCTCATTCACTCTTTTATTTATTAATTCATTTGTTCATTCATCCATTCGTTCGTTCATGCATTTGTTTGATCATTCGTTTGTTTATTCATTTATTTGTTAGTTAGTTCATTTGTCCATTACTTTGTTCCTTCCTTCCTTCCTTCCTTCCTTCCTTCCTTCCTTTCATCTCCTCATTCATTATTTATTATCTATATTATATATATATAGGGCATTG
>NW_022260014.1:200324-210857 GCF_009602425.1 Actinia tenebrosa
TGGTAACTTACTTGTCAGTGATATCTCCATGGTAACTTACTTGTCAGTGATATCTCCATGGTAACTTACTTGTCAGTGATATCTCCATGGTAACTAACTTATCAGAGATATCTCCATGGTAACTTACTTGTCAGTGATATCTCCATGGTATCCTACCATCAGAGATATCTCCATGGTAACTTACTTGTCACTGATATCTCCATGGTAACTTACTTATCTTATCAAAGATATCTCCATGGTAACTTACTTGTCAGTGATATCTCCATGGTATTTCCTCCAAACTTGTCTTCCATGGACGAGTACGTCAACAGACCGAGGAACCACATGAATGATATCATATTAGCACAGAACTTTGCCAGCGGTGTTGCTAACATACTGGACAATGAGTTGTGTGGTGTCATCAGGTAGAAAAGTGACCAGACAGGAAAGAAAAGGAAGAACAATGACAAGAATAAATATTTGGTGATGAATGAACGATACTGCCAGGAATAGAGGCCCTTGTAGAGGACTGAGTTGAGCATGAGTTGGCTGTATGGATGGGCTACAAACTAAAATAAAAACAGACAGCGTCAGAGTAATATTCCACAATTCAACACGATATTCACTTCAGTTTAATGTATATGGATTAGATGTTGATCAAGTGATCGCGTTAAAACTGACACCGATCCGAAACTCTTGAAGCGGCTGGTTTGTATGAGATGGATACTTGAAGATGTTAATGGATTCTTCTTTAAAAAATCAATTCTCTTAATTTAAGTGTCTAGTCGTTCTAGCGCTTTCGTACTAATTGGGAACACGTTTCACTCACCGTACTCACTGCCATGACTACATTCAATGTTCTATGCACATATTGCTCAACTCACGTTTTGATTTTTCATGTCTTTAAAACAAACTTTTCCTTTATCTTCCCTCACCTCCCCCCTCCTCCACATCCACACACGTAGGGTACTCAATGGCCCTTGCCTCAATATATTGTTTAGTAACATTGGCTATATGCATAAAGTAGGCTCTCCGAAGCCGGTATCTCGTGATGATATATGATGATATATATTGTGTAAGTGTTACATCAACTTACTCGCTCGTTCTTGTTTTTGATCGCGAAATTCAGCACGCTAAGATCTGCCACATCGGTATCAACATCGCTCCTCAATGGTCGGTCACTCTGTAGAGAAGTCATGCTCATCACACAACCTATCTCGTGCATGTTACGGCAAAGATTCAATAAATCACTTGCATATTCCTCACATTGATTGGACAACTGTCTGTACTCCTTCATGAATTCATACTCAGTCGCTGCGAATATTTCTAGCTTTCCATTCAATTCAAACGCGCGGTAAATAGGGTCGAGCTTCGCCCTAAAAACATCGATATCAGGAAGCTCTACTCCAGCTTTAGCGTATAGACTATCTATGTCATCTTCAGTTGGTTTTTGTCGCACTTCTGGAGTTTCGTAGAATAAAGGGACAGCATATAGATAGCAATACGACAAGTACAGAGGACTAGACAAGGCGCTGTATGTGTTTAGTCTGGACAAAGACTTCAACAACACTCCAAGAGAACTACAGTCTTTACATTGACAGGATCTTGAATGAGGCTCTCTGATAAGAAACCCTTTGCTCAAGATAAGTTGAACAACCTCGCGATTGTTTTCATGTACTGCTAGAACTAACGCTGCTTCAGCAAGAAAGTACAGCCTCCATTCCCCACCATCAGCTTTCTTGAAGAGCATTTTGTTAACTTTGACGTCATGTTTCTGTCGATCAAGGAAGCTCCCGACTTTCTCCAACTCCCCTTTCTTGGCTGATTCTATGAAGTGGTTTTCATTTTCTTCTAGCGAGTACAGAGACGTTAACACGCTAATAGGACAAACAAATGCTGATGTAGCTTGTTGTTGCTTCAGTCCTCGGTTGACAACCTTCATGGCTCAAATTGAAATAGTTCTGACTAGTCTCTCATCTCAGTGAATCAGTAGTAGTTCTTCCAGTCGATAGGCTCCTTGTTCATTTGAACCAACAAACTGTACCGTTCGCAGACAATACGTAGACGCCGAATTACCATTTCAAATGCACACAATAACGGGAAAAAGGTTCAATGTAATTAGCATACTAACAAGTGGATTTGACTGTGGTACTCAAAGCTGCCTGAAATAATTATGACTTTTCGTCTATTTTTTCGTCTATTTTCTTAAAAAATAGTTTTCAAATTTGGCTCTAATCGAATCTAGAGCGCAAAACTTTTCCTTGCAGTGTTTAAAGCGGGTTTTTGGTTTTGTAAAGTAACTTGCTAAACCAACAGAGAGTCGCGTAGCCCGTTACCAAGTCTACCGATGGTATACTAATGGAATGACGGTCAGATATTCAGTGTCCGATACGATCTAACTCAATTGTACACAATCCTCTCCAAGCATGTGTGTTTTTATCAATATCTTTCAATTTACCCATAAAAAATAGTACCTTGTCGATTACAGTAAAGGTTGCTTTTATTATGTATATTCAGTCGCAGTGTTATACATATAGAAAAGGGGCCCATTGTTCGCATCAGTTCATGCCTTCCTCCCTCCCCAAAGGTTACTAGCTTTTGCAGTGTTTTAAACATCTGTTACGCTGACATTGAGTATGAAGAAGAAGGTTTGAGTAGTCGATAATAGTGTTACGCTGTTGAGCATGAAGTGAAGAATAATGGTTTAAATAGATAAAGGAATTGCACGTGAAAATTGGGATTACATTAAGACTATATAAGAAATGTGAATTTGAAATATAGTGGACCAGTTAATATTGAACTCCGAACTCGTACGACTGATGTTTTTGGGCCCAACGCATCACATCATTCAGAATTTGAAGGAATTCTCATTTTAGCCACTCTTACATCCGACCAAAAAACAACCAATCAAATAACTTTATCTCAGCAATTCAGCTTATCTAAATTTTAGCTTTCTTTATCATTTATTCCTTTTTTTCCCCGCACAGGTGTTCGAATTCTTTCAAAGCTCATAACTCCCACAGCTTTGAATACTGCTCCTCCAGTGTCTATATTTTTCAGCTGTTTCATTCTCTTATTATATTTATCTGACGTGATTCAATTAATTTCGTATAAACAAAACTGTTAGTTTATAATACAAAACTTTGGAAAGAATATTCTAGGGAAATCTACTGATGTTGGTAGTTCTGCTTCGACAGAAACTCTTGACTTGAAGTTGTTCAGCCAGTGTACTTCAAAGATTTACTTTGTTAGTCATATTATTTCAGGGGGATATATAGTTCTTGCATTAGAAGTTCCATATACCGGCATGGAATAGCCAGAAGAAATCTATTGAAACAAGGTTTTTTCGTATTGAAACTACGAAGATGGCGAGCCGAAGAATGGGCGTCAAAATAACCTCGCAAGATGTAAGTTGATACAATTCTGTCGTTGTTCAAAGCGCAAATATGCAATTAAATTTTATCTTATCTTCAACGGAAGTTTATTATAAACTTTGGTTTCAAACTCTCTTAATCATCGAACCCTGAAACCACACTCTGGGCTGCTCTAAGTAAGGGCACGGCTGACTTACAGATTKAACCCTGAAACCACACTCTGGGCTGCTCTAAGTAAGGGCACGGCTGACTTACAGAATTGGAATTTAGCGTGTTAGGCTTGGCAGAGGGTGGAAACATATTCTGTATTCAATACTTTTTAATCAACTCTATGATCCACAGATTCCAGGATTCATCTTCCTTTTCATTTTGATTGGTCTTGAAATACGAACTAGCCTTCAACAGCATTGCCCACAAGCACAACCTGTGTTGGTAGCAGAAGCAGGCCACGCTCTCATTGGTACAGTGTACACATGCTTCCAAACAGAACGCCATCCTTTGTGCTTACTTGAGTGCGAGCAATCTGAGTCTTGCATGAGCTTGAACTATTATGAGAGAACAAGTACTTGCTGTTTGAGCACACAGACCAAGGAGTCACGTCCAGAACGGTATGAACAGAGACGTGATTGTATCTATTTTAAGAATCCTTCTGGAAGAATCCCAGGTGAGACAAGCTTCACTTAATATATCCTTCATCTTTGATCGTAATATTTTACAAATCATCAAAACTTTTGGAACATGATCTTTATAGACTTTTTCATTTGTTTAAACAGCAACGTTCATAGGAATGAAGGCGTTTCCGGCCAAGTCATGCCTGGACATACTGGTCAGCGGAGGATCTATTGGAACAGGCGTATACTGGCTTGATCCGGAAAACAAAGGCAACCCAATCAAAGTCTATTGCGACATGGAAAGAGATGGAGGTAAGTATGTAAGTGAGTGAGTGAGTGGTACTGGATTGAAAAAGTGAAACTGAATCTTATCCCAATGAATAAAAGTCATTTATTTATATTTTATCTTAATGATATTTGACAGCTCTTTATCTGTCAGGTGGATGGACGACAGTGAAAAAAACCGTCCTACAAACCACTTCCTCACCAATCAGAATCCCTAACGAGAGATTTGAAGACTATCATGTGATCGAAGAATACCACAATAATGATGTGAACGTCATACCAACAGCAAAGGCCATGTCCAGCATCATTCAGTTACTGGGATTCGACCAGATTCATTTTTATTGTCACAAGAAGTCTGTCGGTAGAGTCGTGAGCATCATGATCAAGAACGATACCGCTGCCCAGCAAGTAGTGCGGTTCTTTACCGAAGACTTTGGTTTCCCTAATGCTTGTGGCTCGTTTGAACGATTGCCCGAAGACTCATCTATCATGGTCAATGCTTGCGAAAAGTGGGGTAAAAATAAGAGCGATGGCACAGAAATCAATAAATGGGGATCTTTGAAGTTTAAGGGACCAAAAAGATTGGTTAGCAGGCCTTTTGCCATGGAAGGGAACGACAAGCACGCTTTTGGCATTTATAACAATGCAGGCTTTTATCTTATGTGTGATGACAGCGAGGATGCAGTCAGTCCGTACAACTCAGGAGATATCTTGCAAATCTCAGTACGCTAAATTTGTTCCTCTCACTTCTCAATCCTAGCTAATTTACGTGTATTCATCAATATCATTATCACAAGGCAAGTTAGTTTTCAGTAGAACCTGGTGCATTAGGACAAGGTATACGCAAACATATTTTTATGGGAACCGAACTGAGCTTTCAGTAGTCTAAATGAGTGCTGGTTTTTGACTCCGTTTTAGGATTTACTGTTGTATAGTATAGACGTTTAATGTTTTTTTATTTAATGACATCTCGTTGTCATCTGTACATACAGCATACCATATCACCTGGACACGTGTGTGGATGTTGTATCTCAAAGGGATAACGCAGTAATACGTTATATATTCGAATCTAGGGGAAGACGAAATTGCTTGCCTGGTAATAATATATATATATCAAAAAAGTGCTTGAAGTTAAAAAAAAAAATAGTTGCACAAGAACAAAATCTTAAAAAGTAGGAGTTTGTTTCTGAAGAGTTTAAGGTATGTTTGTTGGGAAGTCAGTCTGCTATTTTTAGTTCTTCCAAATTTTAGCTAAGATTTTTTAGTCGGTTCACGCTGAGGCCGAAAGGTATTCTGGGAAATAGCATAATTTTCCTCTGATGTATTAATTTGAGATACACAGTCGATATGAAAGGTGTTAAGAGCCTACTTGCTTCCTAATTAATACATCCATTTAACGTACTTCCCATGAACCATTTCGGTCTCAGCTTCTATGTTCTATGTTACCTAATGTTCTAATATATTCGACAATGATTTTGCAAACGTGGTGCTTAATACATTGATTGCGTAAAGGAATAAAGCTTGAGTAAGCACAAACTGTATGTCTTGAACTTCGATAATCAGAAACAAAAGGCACGTTTTAACATCTTCACAGCTGTCTTCAGTTTTATTGTTAAAGCTTCATGTTTTTCGTATCCACTGTTTAGAAAAAATAAAGCTTAGTAAACTCACCTTCTATACAGTAAATACAGATGCAATGGAAATGAGTTATAAGGTCAGAATGAGGAGGAATATTATATTTTCTTATCATACAATCTACAAAGAGGATGAAGTTTTTGATAGCAATTGTTCTGGTCGTGCTTGGTGCTGTTTTAGCGGATGAAGGTAAGAATCGCACCCTTAAATTTTATCGATACATTGAAACAACCTCTGGGCTGTTAAATTTCAGGGCACGGACAATCAGAATTTTTAAAACGTGTTAGGTCGTGCGGAGGGAGGAGAAACAGTTCGCTTATTGATGATAAAGTTATTGCATGAGTACTAAATATATTAGAGGTCTAAATCTTAAACGCTTAAAACACCCACAGTGACTATTAACTATGGCTTCGTACTCAAGCACAGCGATTGGCTACCGTGTGTTGTCCAGCATTTTGATTGGTTGTTAGGAAAGCGAAATAGGAGTCGTATTGCAATACGTTTTCCATTCAAATGTGGTCGACAGAGAAACTGTTAGGGAGGGCTGAATAAAACTAGATCTCAGCTCGACTAAATCACACAGTTATTAATTTCTATAAACCCTATTTATTTTTCATTAAAAATATATAATAGATATTAATAATTAATATCTTTAATATTCATATTTAATCGGTTAATATAGACGATGGAGGACTACCTCCTTTGCCGCCAATGACAGATGCACCTCCTCCTCCTCCTCCTTCGGTACCACCACCACCACCACCACCACCGAGTACAGACCCACCACCACCCCCTCCACAAACAGATACACCGGCTCCACCGCAGACGGATGCTCCCCCACCACCACCAACTCAAGGACCACCACCACCAACTGCAGCACCAGGTATGATAAAACAATAGATGAAAATTCGATTGATTGCTTCTTTATTACCAAAATAATGGTAAAGTAAAATTAATCTTATTTTCTCTTTTTTTCCTTTTTTACTATCTTCGGTTCTGTTCTGTTCTGTTCTGTTCTGTTCTGTTCTGTTCTGTTCTGTTCNAGATAAATTGGATGTTATTTGAATGTGACTGGAATTGATTGGTTGTGACTGAAATGGATTGAAAGTGACTGGGGCTCAGTGACTGGGACTTGAATCACACATTTTGCTAGAAGGAGACCAAAAAACCGAAGGCATTTTACGACTGGGCTGCCACAGGCAACCCAGTAACCAGCTATATGACGTTTTCACTCATGTAAGAAGGCAGCCATATTGATGTACCAAGCATGAAAAACTTTCTGCACAGTTTTGCATTAAAGAAAGTTGAATTCCCCGAGGATAGAAAACTTTTTTTTGGGTGCACGAACATGGTCGCTGTGATATCATGTGCAAACGCGCTATCATTCATTCATCTCCTATCTTGGGGTCCTCTCTGCTCGAATATCGGGCACCTGATGGTCCCTTGATGTACGTTTGATTTCCAATGATTCCTTATTTTCATTTCTTGCTCAGGTCAATAAATGGTACAAGAAACACCAGCAAGACAGGAAATCCCGCGACTCGCCATTCTTGGTGTTCGCGAGAGATAATTTTGATAAGATACAGGAAGAGAAGAATTCCACCTCTGTTGTTTCGTTTGGGAGAACTGAGGTAATCATACTCCTTCCATCTTTTCTTGTCTTCTTTTTTCTTCCCTTCTCTTCCCTTCTTTTCTCTTCTCTTTTCTTCTGTTCTGTTCTGTTCTGTTCTGTTCTGTTCTGTTCTGTTCTGTTTTCTCTTCATCGTTCTTATCTTTTTCTCATTTGTCTTCCATTGGTTTCATAGATTGCAAGGACAAGGCCTTCAATTGCCAAGGCCATCTGAAAAAATACTGCAAAACCAGCTGGAACATTAAGTACACTTGGTGCCGCAAAACCTGTGGAGCGTGTGAGTACTAGTTAACAAACTGTCCATGATCTTTTACCTAGGTTTAGTTCAGTTTAAATTTGTTTTCTCATAATGGCCGACATGTAGTATTACTAGTTACAAAATAATCTCTCAAATGCCACGTGAGACATTAACATATTTAAAGTGATTTTAACTATTTTTTTTCCTTTTCTTTTGACAGGTGAGGAAGGAGGTACGTTATAGAAATCAGGTTATATTTCCGGTTTTCAACAGGTCATGGTACTATTGGATGAGGACGTTGTTATATTTGCAACTTCAATTTTAAGATTTATATTTCATTCGCAGATTGTAAAGACCGAGTTAACAACTGCTTCCGCTTGCAAAAGTTCTGCAATCGAGCAGCTGTAGCAATCATGTGCCAAAGAACCTGTAAAGTCTGTAAGTGCCATAACTAGCCATAATAAGCGGGTAGTTCTTTGGGGTGCACGTGACGTCATAGATGAGTGCATGTGACGTCATAGACGAGTGCATGTGACACCAAAGATGAGTGCACATGACGTCATGAATGAGTGCATGTGACATCATAGATGAATGCACAAGACGGCATAGATGAGTGCATGTGACATCATGGATGAGTGCATGTGACATCTTGGATGAGTGTTTGTGACGTCATAGATGAGTGCACGTGACGTCGTATACTGTCGAATGGTTCTAAGAAAGTTTTGGTCTGGATTTTTTTGACGTGTCAACCAAAAAGGTGGCTGTCTTTTGTCCTCAAATTTCTTGAATGGGAAAAAGATAATTGCATCTTATATCATGGCATGGTAAAAGTTTCGTTTGACTCAAAATCCTCAATGCCTGGTTATTGCGCATGCGTAGTTGTCTGACCATGGCGATAGCGTTCTTGAAAGTTTTCGCTTGAAAGGACCGAAGCCGCTGAAAGAAGGTTTGAATGGAGAGAAACGCTTTCATTTATCAACGTAAAATATACATGTTCCCGAGATTTAAAACTTATGCTTTCTGATGTTGGAAAAAAGCTTTTCGTCATAAATATATTTTAAATTTTGATGTTTTAATAGTTTTGATAGTGATTTTTCCTTTTCCCTGCAGGCTCATGATGACACATGGTATGCTTCTTGACGATCCTGCCATCAATGAAAGAAAAATAATAAAAACGATTTCCTCTTTCAATAAACTGTAAACGTAGTCGTTCTTTTGTCAGTTATATCTTAAAGTAAAACATGAACTTACACTAATGTCGCTGTAATCATAGGAAAATTTCAAACTAACCAATTCAATTCATTTCCCGAAAATCTTCGATAAAAAGCAATTTATTATTACCAATCACACAATATTTACTGTCATATACTGGCACCAAAACCATGCATGGGCTCCCTGTCTTACCAATCAAACATTTTACTGTGACTGTTGTCAAGCATAGATGTTTTTTTTCCATGAACATGGACACGTGTGTGGATGTTGTATCTCAAAGTGATAAATAAGGCAGTCGTAATATATAATGCTGATCTGGGGAGACGATAGCAGATATCAAAAACAATGCTTGATGTTTACTAGTGATAGCATTGAAATTGTCAACAAGGAAAGCAAATAGGAATATTTCCACAAGAAAAGAATCCTAAAAAAGAGCTAGAGGCGTAGACCTGTGATTTGTTTATAAAATGATTTTTATATCATATTGATTGCAAACAATCCTTCTAATTTCAGCTCAGTCAAGGTTGCCATTCCTGACGGATGTAATTCCCGTACCGATTTGTGAAACGTCTCGCCATTTCTTAACAACGATTTTTTAAACATCGCAAACAATCTAATAATTGGCAAAAGAAATACTCCCTAAATTGTTTTAAAATCTTTTAGACACCGCTAAATCACCCCTTGAACTAAAAGAATGCCTTTTTTATTAAGCTCATAAAACTCTATAATCAAGTACAATACATGAAAACTCCGAATTATATACTTGTTATTCTTAATTATTTATTTACTTAATCTAGCACCATTAATCTAAATATAACAGTATCTGTCAATCATTTCACTCTGTATAGTGATTTGTAATAAATTTATAATGCTGAAACATGTCAGGATCTAAAATATTACTCAATATTTAAAAGTTATTAAAGACACGGTTTAACATAGTCTTCACAGTTGTCTTCAGTTTTATTGTGCAAACTTCATGTTTTTTCGTATCCACTGTTTAGAAGGAAAAAAACAAAGCTACAAAGAGGATATAGTTTTTTGATAGCAATTGTTCTGGTCGTGCCATGGCATGAGTAACTGAACTCACAGATTAAACCCTGAAGTTGAACCCTGAAACAACCTCTGAGCTGATCTAAGTCAGGGAATGGCTAACTCACAGATTGAACCCTGAAATAACCTCTGGGCTGATTTAAGTCAGGGCACAGTTAACTCACAGATTGAGCCCTGAAACAACCTCTGGGCTGATCAGTACTTACAATATTTTCAACTTAAGCTATTTCCACTTTGCCTTTAGATTCTTAAGTAAACGTATCCTTGTCTACCCGGCACCAGGGTCTCGGTTTTTTATTAGAATATATGTAATAGATATTAGAATATATGTAATAGATATTAGTATATCTATAATAGATATTAGTATATATGTAATAGATATTAGTATATATGCAATAGATATTAGTATATATGCAATAGATATTAGTACTCATATCTTTAGATTTCAAATTTGATATTAACATTTACTGCCATTGACAAATGGTTACTATCCCTATCCACCACCACCACCACCACCAC